>MU224443.1:1705628-1725912 GCA_018584345.1 Thuja plicata
TATGGTTTCTAATATTGAGTCCAAGCTTTCATATTTACATACTTGTTTACATTCGAAATACAATTGCATATCTATTGAATATCATAGCTTCATTATTAGATCTACTTCTACTACTTGCTAGCATTCTTTATTTCAAGGTTAATTCCTAAATTGGGGTTTAACTAAGGCAAACCCCTCGCCCCCCAACAAACAAGCCATTTTCATGCAGGGACAGGTTTGGAAAAGCGATTTGGAGTGTAGATTCAGATACCCTTTTTGGCAAAATTTCAGGATCCAAAAACAGATTTCCAGTCATAGAATTTTGAGGTCGATTCTGCCCTAGGTCAAAATTGGAAATTCTGGGTCAATGGTGACATTGTCTTGAGGGTCAAAATCAGAATTGTGCCAGAATGGAAAAATATTTCTGGGTTTTGTTCATCTCTGCGTTTTTATTTTAGATTTGGTTAAAGATTTTCCAGAAACTGAGTGCAGACCCCTGAAAACAACATTCTTCAGATCTATAGCATTTTGAGGTTAGTATTTTCCTCCTATTCATTTCAATCTTTCTAAATCTATCACACATTCTTTTCTATAAACGACATTTAAGGTCTTCCTCTTCGCTCTCATTTCCAATAGATTGATTCATTTATGCATTGATCCCTACTTTGGGGTTAATCAACTTGGATCCTTCCTTTTGTGTATTTGAGGTTAAAAGGAACATCCTATCTTCCCCACACACTTCAATAAACATTCTAATTTCAAATGTAACAACTTATATTTCATGATCCACATTTTCACATATCACCCCACATTTCTTATGTTACATTTTTGTGAACCGGCAATAGACAACTCTTTCTTTTTGGTGTTAGATTCTTTGTCTCTTTTCCTTAGAGACTAGCTTTTGCATACATACTAAATTAGTTTTCTTTTATTCTCTTACATTTTAAAATACAAAAAAATCTACATACTCATAAAAATATTTCTTGCATTTCATTTACTATGAGAATCTTCAAGATGCTTTGGTGTATGGTTATTTTCCTCATTATTCTTCTATTAGCATCTCTTTATAGTACATATAATTTTTGTGAAAGTATCATCTATTTCATCATGTTTTTTACTCATCATGACTCACTTGCTCATTCTATTATGAGATTAACTAATACCAATCTTCCCACTTTCAAAACTTTCATCAAGGATTTGTGTAGTGGACTTATTGCTCTTTTGGATTATGTGAAGAATTGGGTAGATGATACCCCTTTTACTAATCTTCCTAATCCTAATCCTATAATTCCTATTCTAGTTCCTAATCCTCCTAATCCTAATCCTATAATTCCTAATCCAATTCCTAATATTCCTACTCCTGTTTCTCCATCTTCAACCCTAGTTCCTCTCACACTTATGATGGGGCTCAGACTAGGATTCATGATACCGATGTTCGAGAATTCTTTCATTTACCTTCCCCTTCTTATCCAATCCATGATGATATTAAAGGAAAAAAAAAGAAACCTCTTCTAAACCTATCATTCCACCATACACAACATTTTCTCATGAGCACCATAATAAATTACCTCATGTAGAAGCTTTGCAAGATAGGTACACTACCAGATATACTATGGTGGATAAACAAGGCTATAAGGGTTTAGGGCTTGGTGTTAATGAGCATGGCATTAAAAACCCGATTCATTCATCCCCTAAACAAGACATGCATGGTATAGGTTTCCCTCCTTCTCAATTAAAGGTGGTTGATCTTAACTATCATCCTCCTCTTCATGTTATTCTTCCAACACCTTCTTTAGATCACCCTGATACTCCTCAAGATGTGCCTAAGAAAGTGTATGTCCAGTTAATGAATTCTAAGAAAGAAATCTTTAAACCCATGTCGAAAAATTATCTCTCTAAATACAAATTTCCTTTCCATTACATTAATACACATTTACTTGCTAATTGTGTACATTTCAAGCTATATGTTAGAGAAAGAGCTGCTCTAGGAGTTATATCTCATTCCTGTGCAGTATTACAATTTCTTCATAATTTTGATATAGGGCATTCCCCTCGTTCTTCTATAAGTTAGATTATATTTCTCCTCTTGTCTCTTAACTAGGGGGCAAGAGGTATTTCCTTCTAATCTTCTAGGATTCATTATGCTCTTAGCATGTATTTTGTTTTGAGTTTAATCGGCTATTCTTTCTATATTCTATCCTTATAATTTTCTATTATGGTACATACTTCCTTCGATCATAATCATTCATGATATCTTTTCTAGGATATTTATTTTGCGAAGATATCTCTTTATTACAACATCTCTTGATATAATTTGGTATATCCCTTTCTTTCGTTCCTGGGGGGCAAGGTATTTTCCTTCTTCCTCTATCTAAGGATATACTTTCCTTAGCTTAGTGGCATTTGTTTATTCTACAACATTATTTCCTTATAAATATTTATGTTTTGAGCTATGGATACCCTCTTATATGAGAGGTGATTGTCCTAGGTCATCATCTCTTATTTATTTTGAAAATTATGTTTTTAATAAACTCTTGCCCTTGCTTTGGGTTAGAGTTTGATTCCTTCATTCCTCTTCCTCTTGATCATAGGGGGCTTGATGATCGAATCTTTGGTCCCTCTTTTCTTTAGAAGATGACATTTTATCCTAAGCGCTCCTCTATGGTGGGGATATTTCTAATAAGATCTCTTCCTCTTTGAGGATCCTTTTTCTATATGTGACATATCCATTTCATAATTATCTATGCTCTTAGAAGTAAGGGTCAATACTCTTTGCTAAGGATATAGTGTATATTGTTGTTAAACTAGATATCTCCTTACCTTGTGAAGTAGGTATCCTCTTTCTCTTCCTTATCCTTCCTAGTGGGTAGTCATGATATAAGGAGGGGGGAATATATAGGGTCTCCCTTATACTATAGTTTACATTTTACAACATGATAAATTCTCAGAAGGTAACACACATAAGTTTCTAAATCCTGAAGAGACGCACATTTTTATTTTATTTTTATTTTTTAGCTAAATCCTCGGAAGGTAACGCACGTAAGCTGCTAAATCCTGAAGAGATACAGATTTTACAATATACTAAATCCTTGGAAGGTAATGCACATAAGTTTCTAAATCCTGAAAAGACACGCATTTTATATTCCATAGTGATACAAGAATTTGGATCTATGGATATTTCAAAAGCCGTCAGAAGACGTATTACAATTACAAAGCACAATTTATGGGTAAACCTGTTAGGCTCTCCCTCCTTGGTGATTCATGGTAAGGTGGGAATCTTACTAGGAGAGGTAATCACTATCTCTTTTCTCTCTTTCGCTTTCATGCTAGTAGGATTAGATCATGAAGCTATGTTATCTATAGTGTTGCTCTTGTCTTGCTCATGTAGTCATGTATGTTTTCTATGATTAATTGCTCTTTTTTTTCATAACTTTGTGAATGTATGTTGATTTATAATTATTGGTCTAGGGTCTCATTTCCTTGACTAATTGATGATCTACCTCATTGTGATCCACCAGAGCCTTTGTTCTGACTTTACCGCAAGTATGTTCGATTTTCATACTCCCGCTAAAGTGGGGGCTTAATGTATCATCTTAAAATGGAAGCACTTACATGTTAATAATGTTTAGCCCTCCTTAGGTGGTATTTTTTACCATCATCATATTGTCCCCTCATTTTTTCACCCTCTCCTACTTTTGTGCCTGTTTAGGACCCTGATTGGGCCTCTTTGGGCACCATCCATCCCATCTGGCACATTTTCCAGGGGTTCTGACTCCCTGGGTCAAGGTTGACCTTGACCTTGACCTAATTCAAGGCCAACCTTGACCTTGACCTAGGTCAAGGTTGACCTCAACCTTGACTTAGTTCAAAGTTGACCTCGACTTTGACCCAAGTCCCCCTTTCCAGTTTGAAAGTTTGTCGGCTGCCAAAGGTCATTAAAAGTTCTTTTCCCGCTTCTAGATCGGTTTTTTTGGGTTTCAAAGCGATGATTCTTAAATTATATTTAATATAGGTCCTCTTCCAGGGAAATAGGTCTAATTGGAACTTAATTCTCCTATGTAGGCCTCTCTAGAATATTGTGCCCTAGATTCATATATAAGGAAGCTTCTCCTCTCATTTTCTCTAAGTGATAAGAAATATAATCTTAAGCTCTAAGGGAAGTGAAGTAAGAAGTGATAAAGAAGAAAAAAGTTCAAGCATCCATTTTCTACATGTTTTCAAACTTTCAAAGTTTTCAAATCTTCCTCTCAAGCATTCAAATTCTCCATTGAAGATCAAGGATTCAAGCTTTCAAGCCTTTGAAGGGATTTGGTTCAAGAATTAGAGATTCATCATTCAAGCCCTAGATCTATCCATCATGGTGGTGTGATCTTCCTTCAAGATCCTTTGTGCATCCTCAGGACTCATTCATTCTCTCTTCAAGGTGGATTCCAAGCATACAATCATGGAGGTTTATGGTTTCTAATATTGAGTCCAATCTTTCATATTTACATACTTGTTTACATTCGAAATACAATTGCATATCTATTGAATATCATAGCTTCATTATGAGATCTACTTCTACTACTTGCTAGTGTTCTTTATTTCAATTATTGATTTTAAGTTAATTCCTAAATCGGGGTTTGACTAAGGAAAACCCCTCCCCCCAACAAAAAAACCATTTTTCTTGCAGGGACAGGTTCAGAATAGTGAGTCGAAGTGCAGATTCAGATACCCTTTTCAACAAACTTTCAGGATATGAAAACATATTTTCAGTCAGAGAATTTTGAGGTTGATTCTACCCTAGGTCGAAATCGTAAATTTTGGGTCAATGGTGACATTGACTTGAGGGTCAAAATCAGAACTGTGCCAGAATGGAAAAAGATTTATGGGTTTTATTTGTCTCTACATTTCTATTCCAGATCTCATTGCAGATTTTCCAGAAACTGAGTGCAGACCCCCAAAAATAGCATTCTTCATATCTGTCAAATTTTGAGGTTAGTAATTTCCTCCTATTCATTTAAATCTTTCTAAATCTATCACACATTCTTTTCTATAAACGAGATTTAAGGTCTTCCTCTTCGCTCTCATTTCCAATAGATTGATTCATTTATGCATTGATCCCTCCTTTGGGGGTAATTAACTTGGATCCTTCCTTTTGTGTATTTGAGGTTAAAAGGAATATCCTATCTTCCCCCACACACTTCAATAAACATTATAATTTAAAATGTACCAACATCTATTTCATTCTCCACATTTTCACATATCACCCCACGTTTTCTTATGTTATATTTTAGATGTTACAGCTATATCTACAAAGATGTATACTTGCATGATTGAATGTATGTTGATAGAATGTAGGATGCCTTCACCAATTCAATAGATATACACTTTCCAAATCATAAATCATGGATGTATGTTTTCTTGATATGATTGAATTAAAGAGAGGGATGAAGAATGGATGGAAGATATCCTTCAAATCTTAGATCCAAATCCTTGCTTGCTTAAAATCTTCAAAAGGAGCACTTGAATGCACCTTGGACTTGAATGCTTGAGAGTCAATGATTTATTACATAATAGATAATGGATGTAATGAATTCACAATAGATATTATAAATCATGGATATGTGATAGATGGAAAAATGAAGGGAAGAAGACTCCTTTTTATAGAGATTTTAGGGTCCAAATTTGCGGAGGCCGACTGTGCTAGGAGGGAAAATGAAAATAATTTGCATCAAGTCCAAAACCCACCAAATTCAAACCCCTAAGGTATAGTCAAAAGTGGTTTGACCTATACCCGAAAGCGTAAATTCTAAGGCAGATTTTGCAAGGTTTGAGATTATTAAGAGGCTCAGGGAAAAATGAAGAGAAAAGTGAGAAAATAAAGCATAAATGCATCCAAAATTGAGGAGATAACTAAAATGGGGCCCAATAGGTCCTATACCTTCCAAATTAATGGGTGTTAATTTTTTAGACCTATACATTTAGCTCCAACTTTAGTGGGAATATGAGATAAGCTCACGCTCACAGTAAAGTAGATCAAATGCATAATATGATCTCACCAAAGTTAAGGAGACAAGGAAAAATCAATCCCTAAAGTGACTTAATTCCCCATCAAATCCAAAATTAAGATAGGAGAGACATCAATCAGAAAAGAGAGAAAAGAGAAGTGTGATTACCTTAGCCCGAGCAAGATTGTATGTCTTACTGTTGTAATCACCTAAAAATGGTCTATAAAACCATAAGCCCCCAATCTCAATTGTTCATCAAGAATTTTTTTTTTATTAAGTCTCCTAAGTCCTAATCTAAGGCAATTAAACTTGTCAATTTGATTTGACCTAAATCACACTTGATCTTGTTTAATTAATTAATTCCTAAATCTTAATTTTGTTGACAATTAAATCAACCTTATACTATTTATTTAATTAATATCTTAGGATGTTGATTAAATAAATAAGAATTGTCAACTAATCACAAAAAGGAATTAAAATTAATTATGACATCACAATTTGGAGGAAATGCATTAAATCGTTTAATTATTCCAAAAATGCATTCTTTAGTCATCAATTAGTTAATTGATTATCATTTTAGAAAAAAATCAAATCAGTTTAGTTAACTAAATATTAACTGATTATCATTTTGGAAACAAACCCGTTAGCTATAAAATCAATTATGTTTACTCATCTTTTGATTTAGCAACTTCCTTTCAGCTTTTCAAGTTTCCAAAATAACTCATTAATCATTGGAGTTAACTAATTCTTGCGATCAATCAAATCAGTTGCACATGGATTGTGCTAGTTTGGAATGAATCTCAACCGCTCTTCATCAATCAATCGTGTCTGTCCATTTTAGAGAAAATTTCTATATAATCAAGCCTATATTCTTTTGAGAGAGAGGATGGTGAAATAGAAGAATGTTGTTGAGTTTATAGATAATCATTAATTGCTTATCATATTTATATTTCATTTAGTTTATTTGAATGCATAATCTAGAAATCACATTTCTTTCATATGCTTAAATAATGGATAAATCATTAGCTTAAACTTGCATATCATTTAGTTTAATCTTTCAAATCCTTCATTTAGATAAGTCTAAAGTCACTGAGTTTTGCAATGATACGAGAGAAAAATTCATACTCCAATCTACTCAAAGGCAACGAGTTGCCTTGGTTGATTTATGCTTATTTAGCTTAGATTATATAGAATCAATCACATAATCATTCATTGAGTGTGTTGTTTATCTTAAACAAATTTGTACACACATTTATGGCGCCCACCATGGGGCAGAACATTAATTTATGTCCCCATGTTTGAATTGATTTTGCAAATCTTAGGATTTTGTCTGTACTATGATTTTGTAGGTAAAATAGTGTGTATCAGCTCTATTTTAGCACATGATATCTTTGTTTCAGCACATTTCATCTCTATTTCTAGCGTGGAGCAAGTTCAAAAATTCCTTCTATCTTCTCTCTATTATTCTTTCAGCGCCGTTGAGTTCTATTTCAGCGTGTTACATCTCTGTTTTAGTACGTGATACCACATTTATAACACATTTGTATTTTGTTTTAGTGCATTTAATAATTTCTTCTTGCATGTCATTTCTGTAGGTTGCATGTTTTTCTTTTAGCTTGCATGTCATTTTTGTAGGTTGCATGTTTTTATTTTTAGCTTGCATGTTATTTCTGTAGGCTGCATGTTTTACTTTTTAGCTTGCATGTCATTTCTGTAGGTTGCATATTTTTCTTTTTAACTTGCATGTCATTTCTGTAGATTGCATGTTTTGCTTTTTAGGTTGCATGTAATTTATGTAGATTGCATGTTTTGATTTTTAGGTTGCATGTCATTTCTGTAGATTGCATGTTTTTATTTTTAGATTGCATGTCATTTATGTAGATTACATGTGTGTTTGCATTTTAAATTGATAAAACACCAAGATTTACACTATTTTTTGGGTTTTGATTGGATTTCATTAACACTGGAAGGTTAATTATTTTCTATCCCTCTAGATTTTCAACAACTTAATGCATTTGTGCAGGTCATTTTGTCAAAGGCATTTGAAAAAAATCTAGACCTTTTGTGCATGACGCATGCCAGAGAGATAAGAATTGAACCTACTAATGTATTTTATGCAGGTTTCCTAAAGAGAAATGATTGAACTTTTTGTTTTCATTAATACTTTTTCTAGGAACCTTGCATGCAAGAAAGTATGCTCTTTTCCCCTTTGAGGGAAAATTAAAAATCTAGGCCCTCGTAGATTTATTTATTTATTTCATGCATACCTTTTAAATGGGCCTTTCCAAGTGGGAAAAAGTACTCACCCTTGGAGAATGACCCACGTGAGCACAAGGTGTAATCCACACCACTCCAACTCATGTTAATCAAATCTGCCTCTTGATGATGCAGAGGGTTTGACAATCTAGAACCTTTCCTCTCTCCTAGGTGCTTGTTTTACCTAACCAACCATCCAATGGTTTTTCTTTGTTGGATCTTTCACAAATTAGGATCTCCAAGACCCTCTCCACCAACTTCTCCTCCAAGGTATAGTTGGTTCTTGGAAGACTCCAAGATTTGTAAGCTCAACTAGACCAACTAGTTAACCAAAAGCTTAGCTTCCTTCTCTACCACTCCATCTAGATTGTCAATCCTCTACCTAGGATCCTTCCACACACTTACTAAGACTCTCCATACACTTATTGACCATTTCTTGGTCATTTTGCATCCATCCAAAATCTCCAAGATGCTCCACCAATCCAATTGGCCTTTAACTCACTAGGAGGGCTAATTTCTCAACTCCTTGTAGGTCTATTTTCATCAATTTTGGCCTATTGCTTCCAAAATCCCCAAGTGAACCCACAAAAAAACTTGAAAATATTCAAGACATCACTCAACCCTATCAGAATCCAAAATCCTGACCTCTGATGGCACCCAAAGCTCTACTTTCTTGAAGGCCCTAGATCATAGCCTATTAATTAGGCCCCTAGACCAGTGATCATGTACAATTGCAAATCTTGTCTCCCTTAATTGATTCACCTCCAACCACCATTGAATCCTTTTAGGAGACTATCTAGTGCATCTATAAATTCCACTAAGTCTTCCCCAAAAGGTCTTGGGTGCTCATACAAATTTGATCTTCTCCCTGTCCTGGCTCACCTGGTTTCACCAATCAGCCATAGGGCTTCATCTTTGGCCTATGAAATCCAAAGAGCCCAAAAAAAACAAAAAAAAACCTATCTACAGACCCTAACCCTAATTTCCCTAACCCTATCTATAAACCTATCTATAGACCCTAATCCCAATTTCCCCATGGTTTTAGACACATCCACCGGAGGAAAACTAGGTTAGATCCATTTCTAACAAGGTGACACTCTTTATGTCTCTGTCAGACCAGTGACCTTAAAAAATGTACAACTTAAATTCTACTAAACTTCAAATCAAACTACCTATTGCATAAGAAATTTGAAAGGAAACACTACACAAACATGGAGCCTGATCACCTATGCCAATCTGTACAGGACCGTACAGAAGCAAAGACACAGTGTAGATTATGCAAATGAGGATACAGTCATCCATACAATGGTGTCAGAAAAAAAGTGTCTCAATCCAAAATCTCATTAACCTTGTCCAAAAATATATTCCATGCTCATATACTGAGCATGGGTAGTTACAATTCAGTTTAACCATATTTTTTCATTTCTTGCAAAAGTTGCTCGAGCAACTTTCAAAGTTGCTAGCAACTTTTTGCATTTTGAAGCATTTTGACTTCCTAAGTCAACTCGATGCTTGATGTTGACTCCTAGGACCCTAAATAGGATAGTTAGGGTCCTAAAACATACCTCCATCCCATGTTGCACTAAAATGACAACTTTGCCTCAATTTGAAGTCAAAAGATCCAAAACCCCTAATGAGCACTAAAGCCCTTACAAACTTGAACTTAGACTAACATTGCTTCCAACCTTTTGGAACTTATTCTACCACTCACACAAACTCCTAATCCAGCCCTAAACAACAGCAAAACATAAAAAATGGAGGTTCCCTGCACCACTTGAGGCCAAAGCCTCAGAAGTCAGGTACCCTTTAAGCTTATACTTGGCTCTCTCCTAGAATATGATAGGGCCCTCAAGGTCTCAATCATGTTTACATGACTAATTATGCCAAGGTTCTTTGTGGGCCTATACGCCTGAATCACACTTGCGTAGATGCATAGGATGTATTTGAATGAGACCCTTACTAGACTCTATAGAGTAGTAGCTTACCTGGTTCACCCCTGAAAGTGGGATAATCCAAGTGCAAGGGAGATAGTAACTCCCCCAAGACACTCATCATATCATGTCCCCATTATCATTTGGAGTTGGATAATACGACATCATTATACGCATTGCATGGCCGGTGGTGGTTGTATCCTGATTACCTATTGGGTGTGTACCTAAGTTAGCAAGCGAGGATTTTCTCACTAAGCCAATTGACCATAGGAATTATAAAGTGTTGGTTTCATTGAATCCCTTCACATGTGTGTCTATGGTGCTTGTACACTTT
The DNA here is from genome assembly GCA_018584345.1 of Thuja plicata. Lineage (NCBI taxonomy): Eukaryota > Viridiplantae > Streptophyta > Pinopsida > Cupressales > Cupressaceae > Thuja > Thuja plicata. Next base: position 1,716,119 of record MU224443.1, read on the forward strand.
GAACATTTGACATAAAAACCTTGAAACAAACCTTAAAACTGAACAATAATATGGAAAGCAAAACAAAAAACCTTAACAGTCAGTTGGAAATTTGAAGTCTTGCCAGTTTTGTTAGATCTCTCATTTGGTCATGTGGTTTACATAATTGAGTCTTTTGTTTATCAGTTCCATACCTTTGGTTAGATTTTATCCTATCTTTTGTAGTTCTGGCTTCAGAATAGTGAGCTTGTCCTAGTCATGTTTTTTAAAATCATAATCAGTTGGTAGTTTTATTTCTGTTGTCATGAGTCTTGATTTGGTAATCTATTCCTTTTATTGGTCCTTCCACATCATCAATTTAGTCTTGTTTATAGGTTGTCCTTTTCTGAGTCACAAGTGCATTTTTATCTAGTTTTGTTAACCTTGACTCGGATCTTTGCATCTCCTTCTAAGTTGGACGTTATCTTGTTGTCATCACCATTTGTCTTGGAGTTAATTAGCACATCAGTTTTTACTTTAACACCTTTCAGGCAATTGATTGACTCATGCCTATACAAACTAGAAGCTCTTTTAAGCAATTTCAAAAGGAAGCGAGACAACATCTTTTATTTGGAGAAAACCCTCTTTTCACAGAACAACCACAAACTTCAAGAAAATCATATGATCCTATTTGTAAGAATAATTCCCACATCTTACCTTCTCTCCAATATTCTAAGAAAGTGCATCAAGAAAATCTTGCAATGTTTGAAAAAAATGGGCTAAACCTTATGATCTTAACAATGAGAAAGAAGAGATTCTTAGTTCGGCCCTATCAAAACAAGTTCAATATTTGAAATCTGAAATTTAGGACTTTAAGGGAGAAAAGGATACATCACCCAACAAGTCCTCATTAATATCAATCTTTCCTTTTCTCTATGATCATGATCCAACCATACTTCCCTTTTCTTCAAAAAAAGAGGCATCTAAGCACAACAAACCCATCTTTGATCAAGAGCAATTTCATGACCATCCTATCTTTTATCAAGAGAATGAAGAGGAAGTTACATTAGATTGTGTTGAGAGTCTTGTCTATCAATCATATGACAATAAAAAATCAGAGCATCATGATCTTGAATCTCATATCTCTTTGGTGAACACAAGTGCATCTAAATGTCCATTCGATAAACCATTTACTCCTTTGGAACAATATTATGAATCAACATTGGAAGAACTCCTGAAATAAATCTCATCACATTGTCGCAAATCACTTCACATAGAATTTCATTCTTGAGTACCTATTGTATGTATCATCAACACAATGAGCATAAAAATTCATATTGCATAGAATTGAAACACAAAATCCAAGATCTCATAGATGATGACATAATTGAAATTAAAAATCCTAATGAATCATCTAATGGAGATACTATTCTAAAGAAATATCTAAATCATGAACCTATGTCTAGTAATGGTTCTCGCGCAGACTCCACTTCTTCCAACATTCATTCATCCTCAAAATAAGTAAAGCTATCTAAAGTCCCTCAATTAAACAAAGAACCTAATTCTTTTCATGCTATCTATGTCTACCCTCAAGGACTACCTCTCAAAGAGATCCAAGCTAATATACATATGCTTGCAAGTCTATCTCAGACTTTGAAGATCATAGACCTAAAGCTTCCATGTGCTTCCATCCACATTCCTCCAAGCCTCTTCCTATTCCAAGATCCATTCAAGATTGGTGTTGAAGATCTAAAAGCAATTGATTTGAGACATCCTACATCTGACATTATACATTCTACATCCATTTGGTACATACATACTTGTGGATTCATGGATTAAAATCTGCCACAAGTATTTCTATACAAACAAGGTGAATTTGTTAATTTACTTTGTTTACTTATGAAATTTCAATTATACTTTAAGGTTAATTCCAAAATCAGGGTTTGACGAAGGCAAACCCATCCCCCCAACAAACAAACCATTTTTCTTCCAGGGACAGGTTCAGAACAGTGAGTTGGAGTGAAGATTCACATACCCTTTTTGGCAAACTATCAGGATCCAGAAACTAATTTTCTGTTAGAGATTTTAGAGGTCAATTCTACCCTAGGTCAAAATCAGAAATTTTGGGTCAACGGTAACATTGACTTGAGGGTCAAAATTGGAACTATGCCAGATCAGAAAAAGATTTCTGGGTTTTCTTCGTCTCTGCGTTTCTATTCCAGATATGGTTGTAGATTTAATAGAAACTGAGTGCAGACCCACAAAAATAGCATTCTTTAGATCTGTAACATTTTGAGATCTCGCAATTTTGGTTCAGGATCACAGAAATCAACAGTTTCTGAGACCGTCTGACAGGGTTTTCAGTAGGTTCTTTTTCAGAGGTATGTATTTTATTCCATTTTCCTTTACAAAAATTTCTAGATTTACACCCCTTATCAATTACAATTAAATGTAAGAGGATTAATGGAGGCATAGGGTTTTATTTATGTGCAAATCTACATTGTTCAAAACCCTATCTAAGAGATTTGCATTTTCTTCCTTACATTTTGGTGAACCCGCGATAGACAACTCTTTCTTTTTGGTGTTAGATTTTCATCTTATGTTAGATCTTACATGCATTTAAAGGTAGATTTCTTTTATGCTCTTGCATTTATATGTCAAAAATAAAAAAAATCACAACATTTCTTTAAAAATACAAAAAAAATTTACATTTTTTATCATACATTTCATTTGAATGCATTTGGATATATCTAGATCTATTTTATATGCATTTCTTTATTCATTATCAAGTTGCACAAGTTGTTTCAAGTGTTTTCCAAACATCCTTCTATAACTTTTGGGATTAAACAACATCCTCCTCTTACCTTACCATTTCATGATGTTACACCTAGAAAGACTTTATTTAGTGTGTGTGATGTTGCTTTGTACTCTCTTGTATTACCTTGTAAGGATATATTAGAGCAAGAAGATGACTTTAATCTTTCTCTCCATCATATTTCTCTTTATGGAGATGAGTTGAAGATTGATGTTAATTCTTCTCCTAATATATGTCTTTTCTATGGGCCTACTTTAGAATATAATTTAACTTCTTTCCCCTTTAGGGATCAAGCTTTAGTGATTTATGGCACTCCTACAATGTGCTTTATTGATATGGATGATAATCCTCCTATTTGGGATGAACCTTTGGATTTGGATGTTGATTACTCTCTTCCTTATGAAGCCATTGAGGATGATCCTCCTATTTGGGATGAACACTTGGATAAATACATTGATTTACCCCCTCCTTGTGAAGATGCTTTGATAAAAGAGGGTGATTTATTAATGGATGACATATTCATACATGATGCTGACTCTTTTTCTAAAACACACTCCCCCTGTGCAGACATTTTTAGAGAAAGAAGGAGACATTATAGATACTTTACTTCCATTTGGGATTCCTTCTAGTGATGAGGCATTAGAGGAGAATGATATGAATTCCCTTAATGCTCTCCTTCTTAGTGATGATCTTATGGAGAATCAAAATCCTACCTCATCTCCTCCTAATATGTCTTCTTTTTTTTCCTTCTTGTGAATCTATTTGTAGTGTTGAGACAACTAACATGGTTTATCCAAAACCCTTGTTCACTATCAAAGGTTGTCCTCGCATTACTATCAAAGGTAAAAATATGGAATCTTTAGAGTCTTTCAATGATCAAGATTTGATAGCTCACACCTATCGTACAAGGAATAACCCTCAACCTAATCTGGTGGTTCCTACTTATTTACCACCTTCTCAACCCATTCTTCCTCCTCCACCCCATCTTCCTAGCTAGGAGTATGATTTGATAAACCAATTGCACAATACCCCTGCCAAGATTTCTTTATGGGAGCTTCTTCAAAATTCACCTACCTACCATGAAGCCTTAAAAAAAATCTCTAGCAACTCTTTCCACTCCACCTCCTAATCAAGATAACATTAATGCCTTCTTACAATGCATGCATGTTACCCTAGGTCCTCCTAAAATTATATTTACTCAAAAGGATTTACCATCTAAAGAAGTTCAGAATCAATATGATGCTCTTATGGTTTTTGTTACTATCAATAAGAGTATCATTTGTAGGACCTTGATTGATAATGGATATGGGCTTAATATTTGTAGCATGGACATGCTCAAAGTGGTTAAAGTTGATCTTTCAACTATTCAACCTTACAATGCTTCTATATGTGGATTTCATAACCTTGATAAGAAAAATTTGGGCATCGTTACCTTACCTATCAAAGTAGGTCCAATCATCCTGAATACTTCTTTTCATGTTATGCCTGGACCTCTTAATTATAACCTCCTTTTGGGTAGACCTTGGTTTCATGAGATGCATGTTGTTCCTTCCACCCTTCACCGTAAAGTCAATTTTATTCACAAAAACATGGTGTATACACTTCATGCAGATGATGCGCCAAATCCTTGTTTGAATATTCAAACCCATAGTACTCCTATTCCTAATATTAATCCTTCTTCCTCTAATTATCTTCCTGGAGATGATTGGGGAACCTTAGATTTTAATACTACCTTTATTGGAGAGTATAAGGTTTCTAATCTTGATTTTATGAAGCAACAAAGATAGTTTGAACAATGAGCTTTTGTTTCTACTTCTAATGCCCTTCGTAATAACTTTATCACTATTTCTACCCACTATGAATTTTTCAAACCTACTAATGATGATATAGTGACTATTGAAGTTCCATTGACTCCTTGTGATATGGCTTATCGTTATGGTCTTGGTTATCATTTACTGGTTAAACAAGGATTCCATGGTCAAGGATGTGGTAAGCATAAATAGGGAATTCAAATTCCCTTACACAATGGGGGGAATGAGCATTCTTATAGATTGGGATTTAATCCTCAAGAACATATCAATGTTACCAACATCTCCAATAACACTTCAAAACATGATTAACCTATGAAGGAATTTGACCAAGAAGTTCTTTTGCTTAAACTCCTTCGTGTTAAGATGATTACTAGACCTAAACGCAAAAATAAACGTAGTCCACACTTGAAGACTCTTCCTTTTTTTTGTATCATATATTTCATGATCAGTCTACTAATGAATGTTAAGCTTTACATTATAAGATTAGGCAGCTCATTGATAGTAAAGTTATTTATATATCATGTGGCAATGAGTTGTATTTCAATCTTGTTTTCTCTAAATAACATTTATGTTCCTATTATGGAAATCTACATTATGTAAGCAATGTTAGCCTAATCCTTGGGGGCTCTTTGTCTTGCACAGTGTTGTGAGAGATATGATAGGTCCCTTTTAATCATTGTTCCTACGCTTGGGGGTAAAGGATGTCATCTCCTTTTTTTCTTCTTTCCGGGATCCACTTTTCCCTTGGTTAAGCAGTACCTATCTATTATGTGATATCCAATCATACATGAAAATTTTGGTTTGCATTGAGGATCTATGTCCTTGATTATAACCTATTTCATTGTTTGACATTGGGTTTCCATGGTTGATAAATCTCTCACCTTCGAAACTGAATCATGTGCTATCCCTCACAAGGGTTACTTTTTTACTTCTTGCATGATATCTCTTTGCATTTGTCCCTTCCATGGCCTCATGGGAGTTTTGACCTTCTTGGCTTGGACTGGGTGTTGTCTATGGATATTGTCTTGATGTTGAAGAAGGCTTTATCCTTGTTCTTTTCTTTCCTTAACATGACAAAATAGTATGTATTTCTTCCATCTTAAGGGGGGGGGCATATATACTGCCTCCCTCATTCTATATTATACATTTTTGTTCTAACCTTTTGTTTTTTAGCATGCTAAATCCTCTGAAGGTAACACACATAAGTTGCTAAATCCTTAAGAGATATGCATTCAATTACAATTCAATATGCTAAATCACCGGAAGGTAACACACGTAAGTTGCTAAATCCTAAAGAGATATGCATTTTAAAAATGTATTCCATGGTGATATACGGATATGGATCCATGGGTAATTCATAAAAGCTGTCAGAAGATGCACTACATACATGCATAAAGCCACCAGAAGGTGCACAACTCTATGGGGTGACTATCAAGTGCTTTCTTGGTGGGCCATCCTATCTTTTTTGTGGTTCACAGTGAGAAACACACATCTTACTGGGTGAGCTAACCACTCCTCTCTCTCTCTCTCTCTTTTACTGGTGATATCTCTCTTATCATGATCTTAGGGTTGATAAAGACTTAAATCCCTGGGGGCTTAAGGATTCCTTCGTCCCTTTTGATTTCAATAAGATTATATTTTCTTTATGATCTCTAATACCAAGAGTTTGCATCGAGTTCATACTCTTGCTAAAGTGGGGGCTAAATGTATAGTCAGAAAATGGAAGCACTTCCATTGTGGACTGGTTTAGCCTTTCAAGTAAGTGGTTTGGGGTCACATCAAGTGCCTTGAATGGGTCTCTGATTTGTATCTGGATTTTCCCCTGTTCTGCCCCATTTCCCACTTTTCTCCAGCCTGTTTTTGGCACCCTAAACTACAAACTGAGATTTTTGACCTCAGGGTCAAAATTGACCTTTCTGGGTCAAGGTCAACCTCTACCTTGACCTAGGTTAAAATTGACCTTTTTCTGACCCAAGTTCCAGATTTCAAGTTTTCATGGTTTTCGGATGTTGGGCTTCGGAAAAATTTAATTCCCGCTTCCGAGTCGGCTATTTTGGGTTCCAAAACTATGACCTCTTAAATTATATTTAATATAGGTCCACCTCTAGGGGTATATGTCTAATGGGAATTTAATTCTCCTATGTAGGCCTCTCTAGAAGATTGTACCCTAGATTCATATATATGGAAGCTTTCTCCTCTCATTTTCTCTAACCATCTAAGACTTGAAAAAAGACAAGTCTATGCATAATCTATTGAAGCAAGCATCTACACTCAAGCATCCAAGAAATCAAGCATCTTCAAGCACTCAATTCATCAAGGAGATCCATTGGTAGCCATTGAAGGATTCAAGCTCTATGGAGCCATCTTATTGAAGATTTCTCCATCCACATTCCTCCAAGCCTCTTCTTATTCCAAGATCCATTCAAGATTGGTGTTGAAGATCTACAAGCAATTGATTTGAGACATCCTACATCTGACATTCTACATCCTACATCCATTTTTTTCATACATACTTGTGGATTCATGGATTCGAATCCACCACAAGGATTTCTATACAAGCAAGGTGAATTTGTTGCAAACAAACAAACCATTTTTCTTACAGGGATAGGTTCGGAACAACGAGTTGGAGTGAAGATTCAGATACCCTTTTTGGAAAACTATCGAGATTTGAAAATAGATTTTTTGTCAGAGATTTTAGAGGTTGATTCTACATTAGGTTAGAATCGGAAATTTTGGGTCAATGGTGACATTGACTTCAGGGTCAAAATCAGAACTGTGCCAAATCAGAAAAAAGTCCATCTCTACATTTCTATTCCAGATTTGGTTGTAGATTTTCTAGAAACTGAGTGTAGATCCACAAAAATAACATTCTTCAGATCTATAACATTTTGAGATCTCACAGTTTCGGTTCAAGATCACGGAAATCAACAGTTTCTGAGACCACCTGACAGGGTTTTCGGCAGGTTCTTTTTTGGGGGTATGTATTTTATTCCATTTTCCTTTACAAACATTTCCAGATTTACACCTCTTATCAATTAAAATTAAATGTAAGAGAATTAATGGAGGCATAGGGTTTCATTTATGTGCAAATCTTCATTTTTCAAAACCCTATCTAAGAGATCTCCATTTTCTTCCTTACACCGTCCTATGGTGAAAACCACTTCTTGTGGTGCCTTGGGAAAGTACCGTGATGAAAACCTACAAAAATGAATCATGTGTAATTTCTTCCTCTTGCCCTCTCTCTTAGAGGCAAGTTCCATCCACATTGCCCTATCAATTATATCCTCCATCATGCATCTATCCTATTTGCATTCATATCTTGACAAGTTCAAACATATCCATGAGCATCATGTATCCTAACATTCATTATCCTTTCCATCAGCCTATTCACTTGCTCTCATCCATGGTACCCTATTGTGATCTTTCTTATCCCAAGTCAATACTCATTATCCATAATCATCCTTTCCTTAATTCATAAGAATCCTTTCCTTAATCCAAAACCATTCACTCATAGCCTCCATCACCATTTATCCTTATCATGCTATCCTATCACTATCCTATTGACCCCTTAGTCTTGATGAAAAATGAAAAAAAATGAAAAATAGGTTCTTAGAAGTCTCTTGACATGTCCACTCTTTTGGACAGCATGATTTTATAACATCAGGTCATTATCCTATATGTTATTTGGCACCGTATCTTTAGTTTCCATTGCTTATCCAAAACACATTTCACGTGTTATATTCCCTTTAACTAGCTTAGATAATCTTCAGGATACTGTCCTTGAAGGTTGCATTAAACCTCTTCATCCATCATTGTTTATCTGCCTCATCCATCAGCTTTCTAATCCATCTGTAATGTCCTACACCTTGCTAGACATTGGGGTCAAACGAATGTGATCTTGCTTGAGAACTACTAATCTTTAAAAGCATCTAAAAATTAGAAATTTTTTTGACAAATTGATCATCCTGGTGAAAACCTAGCAATAGGTGGCTTGATAAATCAACAAAAAATCAAAAAAGAGAAAAATACAAAAGAACGAAAAGATGCCTTAGTGAAAATCTGGTAAATAGGCATCTTGGTAGAAAAAATAGAATCTCTACCAATTAGGTGAAAACTTGGTAAATAGGCTTTTTTTTTCTCTTGTACTCAAGCGCTCCATCTATCAATGTACGTCTTGGCATCCTTCATGCTTTCCTGCCATTTGCTTCCATTTGTACATAGCTTTCAGTCAATTTTGTGATACATTGATTCTTCTAAAAACCCTCGTGGCTTGAAACCAACCAGAGTCATAGTTTGGGAGAAATTGAATTGGATTTGCTAAACTTTTAGGATAGTTGCAAATGTAATAGAACTCTATGTTGTATATTCTATGTGTTTTTCAAATGCAACAATCTCTCTTTTATTTATATTGTCAAAGAGGTTAGGAGAGACATGTCCCTTCATGGGACATGTCTATTCATTGTAATTGTTAATGTTTCATTAATCAATCATATATTAGAATAATATAAGTTTGCATAATATATGTTTAATAATAATATATATATATAATAACATATATATATATATATATATATATATATATATCTCACACACACACACACATATATATACAAATACAATATATTATTATTAATCAATATCAAAGTATTATATGTATTCTAAATGATCATACGACTCAAGCTACAAACATTAACACTCCCTCTTAGCTAGGGAGGATGATCAAACAAAATGTGTAGTGGTATCCCTTGTCAACACTTATGATCCTCACAATAGCTACACAAAACATCAACACTCCCTCTTAGCTAGAGAAGATAAAATCATAGATATATATCACATTTCTCATGATAAGACATCTTGCATACCTTCTGAAGACAAACATCAAATAACATGTGATATGAGGAATCACTTAACATGTGATACCCAATTTTACATATCACCTAACATGTGATATGAGGAATCACCTAAAATGTGATACCCAGTTTTACATATCACCTAACATGTGATACCCAGTTTTACATATCACCTAAAATGTGATATGAGGAATCACCTTAGATCGTGATACCTAATTTTCATATCACCTCAAATTGTGATATGAGGAATCACCTCAGATCATGATACCTAATTTTTATATCACCTTAGATCGTGATACAAGGATATAGTAATAAGGAACATTACATTCCCTTACATATAACCCTATTATGGTATGTGCA
>MU224443.1:1740948-1751166 GCA_018584345.1 Thuja plicata
TCACGTAGGACAAGATCTCCCACTTGGAATTCTCTAGGGAAAACCTTTTTGTTGAAGGCTTTGGACATACGCTTTTGATAGACCCTCATATGGTCAAATGATGCTTGACATTTTTCATCTAGAAGTTTTAACTCTTGAAGTCTCATGGCGCGGTAGTCTTCATCTATAACTAGACCATGGAGAGAAACTCTAAGTGAAGGAATCTCAACCTCCAAAGGTAACAGTGCTTCAGCACCATATGCAAGGGAAAAAGGAGTAGCCCCAGTAGGAGTACAAATACTTGTTCTATAAGCCCACAAAGCCAGATTTATCTGTAAATGCCAATCTCTACCATTCTTACATACTGTTCTATGCAAAATTTTAAGAATGGTCTTGTTTGATGCCTCTGCTTGACCATTTCCTTGTGCGAAGTAAATGGAGGACCAATGTTGTTTAATCTTGAATTTCTTGCAGAGTTGTTTTAGGTCCTTATTTTTGAACTGGCCTCCGTTGTCAGTAATAATCTTTGAAGGCACTCCATATCGACAGATGATATGGTTCATAATGAATAGAGAAACTGTCTTGCCTGAGGCAACAGAAAGTGGGACAAATTCTACCCATTTAGTGAAATAATCAGTAGCAGTAATGATAAATTTGTGTCCACTTGATGAGTTGGGGTGAATCTACCCAACAAGATCAAAGGCCCAACACTGAAATGGCCAATGAGAAATAGAAGGAACAAGCTCCCTACCTGGAGCATGTATCAGGTTACCATGTTTTTGACACTTTTCATAGGACTTTGCAAAAGATACTCCATCAAACTGCATTGTGGGCCAATAGTATCCCACCCTAAGCAACCTTCGGGCCATGGCAAGACCATTGGAGTGTCCCCCACAAATGCCTTCATGAATGTCAACTAACGCTTGATTGATTTCTTCCTTTTCTAAGCATCTAAGAAGTATTCCATCTAGACCCCTCCTATACAAATCACTAGCAATAAGGGAATGGTGAGAAGCCTTTTGAGGTAAAGATTTTGCATTCAGATCGGTTAAAGGTTTCAGGTATAATGCCATCACAAAGATATGAGTAAATGGAACCATAATGGGATGATTCATGACCAACAAGGGTACAAATGATATGGCTTTATTGGGAGTCAAAGATAGGGTGATGTAGCTTTTCCACCAGGAATTCAAATCTTGATTCATGTTGTTCTAACTAAAGAAGTGAAGCAAGTGTAGCCATAGCATCAGCTGCTTTATTTTATGCTCTAGGGATTTGCTGAAATGTGATAAATGTGAAATATCTCTTTAAGGAATCAACCATTTTCTTTTAAGGTACCATTTTCTCATGTTTTGTTTTATATTCATCATTAACTTGGTTGATTATCAGCTGGGAATCCCCATAGATGTGTAACTCTGTAATTCTCCATTCTATGGCTATCTTAAGTCCATTTGTTAAAGCTTCATACTCATCAATGTTGTTTGTACATGGGAACAATAGTTTGTAAGACTTAGGAATTGTGTACCCATGAGGAGAAACAAACAACACACCAGCTCCTGAACCATTTTGCATAAAAGATCCATCAAAGAACATCTTCCAAGTTCTTTCAGTCATATACATAAGATGTTCATTAGAGAAGTCAACTTGATTAGGTACATCATCTTGTAATGGGAAATCAGCCAATTGATCGGCTATAGCTTGTCCTTTGATTGCTTTTCTCTCAATGTACTCAATGTCAAATTCTGAAAGTACCATCATCCATTTAGCAAGTCTACCCGTGAGGGCAGCCTTACTCAGCAAATATTTGAGTGGATCTATTTTTTCTATGAGGTGTATAGTGTGCGCAAGCATGTAATGTCACAACTTTTGGGAAGCAAACACAACAGTAAGGCAATCTTTCTCAATACTAGTGTAATTAACCTCATATGAAACAAGAGTATAGCTAATGTAGTATATTGCTCTTTCTTTCCCATTTTCATCAAGTTGAGCTAGTAATGCCCCCAAGGAAGATTATGTTGCAGAAATGTATAAAATAAGTGGTTTCCCTGGGATAGGAGGCATTAAAATAGGAGGATTGACCAAGTACTTCTTAATTTGATCTATGCTCTTTTGACAATCCTCATTCCAAATACATTTGACTCCTTTATGCAAGTTCTTATTGAAGGGTTGAGCTCTATCTGCCAGTTGTGAAACAAATCTCCTTATAGATTGAAGACGTCCTTGAAGACTCCTCATTTGACTGATATTTTAGGAGGTGTCATATCAATGATTGCTTGGACTTTTTTAGGGTCAACCTCTATTCCTTTTTTTGAAATGATGAATCCAAGTAACTTTCCAGAGGTGACTCCAAATGCACACTTTTTAGGATTTAACCCTAGTTGAAATTGTTCCATACGATCTAGAATTACTTCCAAATTGTCTAAGTGTGTATCTCTTTGTTTAGATTTGGCCAAGGTATCATCTACATAATATTCCATGTTCTTATGCATCATGTCATGAAAAATAGTTGTCATATCTCGTTGATAGGTAGCGCCTGCATTTTTCAATCCAAAAGGCATAACGTTCCAACAATAGGTTCCCCATGCACAAGTGAACATAGTCTTTTCTTGATATTTAGGAGCTATCTTAATTTGATTGTACCCAAAAAAACCATTCATCAAAGAATAAATCTCATAACCCGCAGTCATATCCACTATCATGTCTATATCAGGGAGTGGAAAGTCATCCTTTGGGCATGCTCTATTGAGATCTCTAAAATTTGTGCAAACGTGAATGGATTTGTCATGTTTGGAAACTGGTACAATATTTAATATCCATTCAGCATAAGCAATAGCTCTTATGAATTTTTCTCCAAGGAGTTTCTCTAATTTTGCTTTGACTAGAAGAGCTATGTGAGGATGCATTTTCCTCAATTTTTGTTTAACTGGTTTGACATTTGGAGCTATGGACAAGTGATGCATAATAAGATTGATGTCCAATCCTAACATATCTGAATAAGTCCATGCAAAATTGATCTTCTTGGTTTGTAAGAACTTAGTATAGGCCTCTTTTTCTAGTGGTGACAAGGACTCAGCCAAGTGTACTATTTGTGGAGCCTCATTTGTACCCAAATGCACTACTTGTGTTGGCTCAATAAGTACTGAAGATCAATCTTGAAAATAACTGGGGAGATGATCAAGTACCTCATCCTTAGGCACCTCAAAGAGGTTTTCACCCTTGGATATGTCATTTCTTTTTAATTTTTTTGGTTCTGACACTGCCACACAGTGGTTTTCGCCATCAGAACACCTATTATTTTTCTTTTCTTTTTTCTGTATCTTGTGACTAAGGTACTTGATGTCTGGCTCTATCATACTGGTAGCCGGTTCATTGGTGGAAGAGACTATAGGTTCAATGGCATTTAGATAAAAATCTATCTCATAATCATTTTCGAATGTTAAAAGCTCAGGTTCTTGATAGCGTTGGGACCAATCAATAAGGTCAGGATGAACAAGAGATAAGGCAATGGCTGATTCAAGGTTATAAATATGAATGATATTATCTCTAGTGATCAAAGAGTCAGAGTTTGTCAAGTATCCCTCGAAGCTACCCAAATCAGGATTCATCCTAACAAGTGCAAAATCGTCCACTAAAGAAACATGTGGGTTCAAAACCTCTAATCCTATACATGACCCGTTGGCTACCTCAGATTGAGAACTATAAATGTGTACAACATCAACATCTCTATCAACTGTTGAGGGCTTCGAAAAAGAGTCCCATTAATATTCATTAGAACTGGTATCTGAACTACGACTAGGATGCTTACACCATGAAGGCTTGGGACATCGAGATGTTGAAGGTCCAATTTCAGTAACATTTTCTCTTTCTATTAATCAAGCAAGGTTCTTTCTTTGACGCTCTCTCAAAGGATCCTCTATATCTGATTCTTGTTCTTAAGTTGCAACTGATGAATGGGTAACTAAAATATCTAAATTTCCCCAAAGGAGAGTAGTGGAAGGGACCCAATCTTCACACATATCTTGTTGATTTGTCAAATTAGGTTCATACTCTGGTTCATCATCACTCTCCAACTTCTCAAAGAGAGGATTGGTATGCTTTTTGCATTTTTCAAATCCTAGGCCAACTGGTTTCTTAGACTTGCATCCAAATTTAGCATGATCAAGAGGTTCGGACCTAGCATCCAAATTTTCATTAAGAGGGCCATACCCAGGATAGCCCATATTCTTGACAAAAGTATATCCTCTCCCATAAGTCTTAGGAGAAGGAGAGAAATTCTCATTATGCTTATACTTTTCTTCTCTATATATCTAGTCTCTAACAAATGTTTCCTCTTTCTCATTTTGAATAGGCACCGATGATTCTACAAGTTTTCCAAATAATGTCATAACTGAAGAGGAAGGCTTCATTTCTTTTGAAGGTTTACCATAAGACCTAGGTGAAACTAGTAATGTTGTGAGGGAGTTGAGTTGATACCCCCCATACCAAGGTCTACTATCTTAAACTTGTCTTTACATTTTTCTAAGGTAGCATCAAAATATTATGCTTCTCTATTAAGGGGAACATATGCCCCTGCTGAAATTGAATTAACAGATAAAGTGTTATCCCTAGGTATACAAATCTCTATTCCATTGTAGGGGAACTTAACACATTGATGATAGGTAGACGACACTGCTTGCATGTCATGAATCCATGGCCTACCAAGTAAGATATTATATGCAAGGGGTCCAACATCAACTATTTGAAACAAAATATCCTTTTGAACAGGGCCAATCCTAACACGAAGGACAGCCAACCCCTTAGAACTTCTTTCTACCTCATCATAGGCTTTGATAGTAATCCATTTTCTGGTATCTATAACTTCTTCAGAATAACCCAATTCTTTCAAAAGACTAAAAGAACAAATATTAAGCCCAAAACCCCCATCTATCAACACGCGCCTAACACAAGTTCTATGGATCATGACCTCAATATGAAGGGAAAGATTGTGCGAATGGCTCAAAGCTTTATCATCATCTTCGAAAAATGTAAGGTAATGAGGGGTAGCAATGTGATTAACCATATTCTAGAATTGATCAATATCTAAGTTGTTGGGGACATTTTCCATACGCAAAGCATCCTCAAGGATTTGTTTATATCTTGGAGACAACTCTAAAAGCTCAAAGATCGAAATCTGAGCAGGTGTTCTTTGTAACCGATCAACAAGATTGTAGTTCAATTTAGGATTGATAGCTGGCTTCAAGGTAACAGGTTTAGATGCCACTTTCTTTGGTTTATTGGATTGACTTGAATTGGGTTCTTTAATGACAATAGGACTGTGACTTCAGGTAACAACATTAAGGGCTTGAGATGACCTTTTAGAGTTGGGACCCCTTAGCACCACAACAGGTTCTTTATCAAAAATAGGAGGAGAGTCTTCATCTTGATCCTAACCATAAGGCTCTCTCCCACTCATCATGTTAACATTTTCTTCCACAAATTCAAGCATGTTGATGGTATTCTCTACATCTATATAAGTATAGTTGATCTCAGCTTTGCCATTCTTAACTTTAGAGGTTTCCCCCTTTTCATATTTGGGCAAAGGTTCCTTGAATGCCTTATGATTGGTGTTGGTTTTCAATCCATCTACTGTAAGTTTTCCATTCTTAATGAGATCTTGAATGAGATGCCTGAGTCTCCCACAATTTTCAACATTATGTCCAATACCATTATGATATATGCAAAAGTCATTCTCTTTCCACCACCATGGTTTTTCTTTAGGTATATGAAAATGTGCTGCATCTAGAGGATGTGCCAGATTGCTATCAATAAGTTTTTGTAAAATTTCCCCATATGTCTCACCAAGTTTTGTAAATTGACATTTTTTACTCTTAGGCTTACCTTGGTAACTTGGCTTACTTTCTTGTTGATTGGATGTATTGAGCTTTTTTGCTTGAATGGTACTAGATAAGTGTAACACAGGTTGATCTTTATGTTGGGAGGAATCCACAACTCCATCGTTAACCACTTGTTTGTTCTTATTCCAATATTGGTTCTTCCCTTTATCCTTGATAGAGTTGTTGTTTTGACCATTGTTGTTTTTATTTCCATGTTTAGTCAAAATACCTTGTTCTCTTAAAACATCCTCAATTTAGCATGAAGTCTCAACCATGGTATCAAATGAATCAAAAACCACTTTCTTAACTTCATAACGCAATTCAGGAACCAAATTGCTAACAAGAATGTCATTTTTTCATTATCAGGAATAGTTCCAGAATAACAAGAGCACTTTCATCTCCATCTTTGCAAGAAAGTAACAAAGGACTCTCCTTGATTCTGCTTTAAGTTACATAAGTCCAACAAAGTGATAGATCTGGAAATATTGTATGTAAAGTGTTGACCAAGCTCTTTGAAAGTCTTAACAGGAGGAGTTATCTTAGTAAACCATTCCATTGCTTTCCCCCTAAGACTTTGTGGGAATAACCTCATGAGGTATGAATCATCTTCATGAAACTCAAAACTAGTGGTATAAAACTATCGCACATGATCATGTGGATCTCCACTTCCATCATATTTGTCATATTGAGGGATTTCAACCTTTCTAGGAAATTCTTTCATGTCAAAACTCTTATCAAAAGGATTAGGACAAATCGAGTCTAATGAGAAATAATTCTTAGGTGCAGACATCTTGGCTATTTGTCTTTGCATTTCATCCACCTTCTCCTCTTGAGATGGACCCTGTCTCTTAATCTTTCTATCCACATCAAAGTTGTAAGGTACCTTAGCCCCATTATCAATTAGACTCTTTAGGATCTTATCTTGGTTTTGCTTCACATACTTCTCTACATACTGTTGAAAGAATGGTTTTTGTTGCATGTGCATGAAATCTTGGGAGGTGCGATCAAAACTCATGTTACTACCTCCATATTCTGAACCATAATGAGCACATTGCAAAGATTGCTTTGAGCTCCTAGGAGGGGTTTGTCTCCTATGATAATCATGTCTAGAAACTCTTCTTCCTCTAGGACTAGGAGATCATGATGGTTATCTTGAATGTCTCCTAATTCTTGGAGTCCTAGGAGGAGTAGATGGAGGGGAACCGTTTCCACCACTAATATGCATATGGTTAAATGGACCATGAAGTTGTCGAGATAAGAGCCTAGCTTGCTCATCTTGAAGGGTTTTCCTTTCCATTTCCATTAAAGCTTGTTTCTCCAACTCTAGACATTTAATTTGTTCTTGCTTATGAATGTGTTCATCTTGGAATACCTTCTTTTCATGCTTAATCCTCTTGAGTCTGTCACTCATGTAGTTGTTAGATGCTTTAAGAGGTGAGCTTGGTCTTGAATGTTGAAACAAGTTGTTGGTATAATTTGCATTGATGTGAGCATCATGAAGCTCATCTCCTTGTTTCTCATATTGTGATAACTCATCATCATAAACATGTCTCTTACCTTTCTCCTTCTCAGCCCTTTGATGTGCATCCAAATATCTTGTTGAAATAAGGGGTGAGGTTGGTCTACTATTGTGAGAGGAACCACTAAAGGAAAGAGCATGTCCACTCCTTGCAAACAAATCTTCATAAAGTTTATCCATGGCTTCCCTCTCCCTCTGAGTTATTGTGTAACTCATATCCATAGAAGAGTGAGAAGATGCTAAGGGGATACCCAACTCACTAAGGTGACTCTTGGAATCAAACCAAATTTCTGAAGTATTCCTAGGCGATTGATCAAATATGGGTCATTTTTCCTTATGTCTTTTGAGAGTTTAAACTAAAGGTAATTGATTAAAAACCACTTGAGGTCATTTTCCTTGATTTACTTGATATCTTGTTGTAACTGGCATGAAAGAAAAGGTACTAGTTGATAGGATTACCCTAAGAAATGTTGGTACCAAACTAGCATAGAAAAGGCATTAACTTGTCCACAAAGAGGTGATAAGATAGAAATTTGCAAATAGGAATAAGCCAACACTGCCACAGAGGTGCCCAATAAATTTGGGTGAATACCCTAGCACATATGGACCAGGAGGATGGTCTTACCCAAATTAACTTGAAATTGAAATTGAAATTGTATGAAAGTGAATGTACAAGAGACTACCAAAACTCTCCAGGTGTGTTATCAAAGAATCTAAAGGTTTATCTTTTCAACAAGGATGATTTCTAGCTCACCAAGCACCAAGCAAGGTCACTTGTGAAATCAAAGATTGCTAATTCAAGAGGTGAAAATCCAAGAATCCTAAGCAAAACAAGCTTCTAACAGCAGGGTAAGTAATCCAATCTGACCCAGATCAACCCAAAAAACTAAAAAATGACAGGACAACAAGCTAAAACGGGCTCAAAAATGACAGCAACAATTCACTGACGGGCTTTTTCGCATGAGGAAGTGTTGTCTCGTGTGAGGAAATGCTGTGTCACACGAGGAAATGCACAGCCACATGACAGAATGCACAGAATGGTGTGAGAAAATAGTTTTCTCATGCAAGGAAAGGACACAGAACTTCAGTTTTCACTTGTTTTAAATAACCAACTAGGTGCATTAACAGATTTTATCATGAATCAATCATGTAAGACAGCAATTAGGGAGTTCAAGCAATCAATGTCTTCAAACAATGAGCAAGGGACAAAGCAACCTTGCACATGAACATAGATAGTGTCATAGTAATTCTACTTCATAAGAATGCTACTTGTGTATGTTCTCCAATGTTTTCCAATCACGCACATAGTCATATGAAAGAAAAAGTTGGTTGCACTATAGTTCTTAGTAATGGCTTGACTCTATAACTTTTGCAATTTCAAGTGGGTGAAATCCAACCCCAATGCACCGAGGTTTTGACACAGTCTGAGAATTTTATCAATCAGGAGTTGCTGAGGAGATTTGACAACCCACAAGAAACTACACCCGTGGAGATTTCTTCCACAAGGACATTTATATAGCGGTTGTCACTACCATGGCAAAAATGGCTATTATCGCTTGAGATTCTGTCCACGTGGTTGACCCAATAAAGGGAATGTCCACTACGGTTAACTCTCTCTAACAAGGAAGACTCACAAAATGGACCACATGGGGACTTAGTTTAGATTCAAGGGTTCCAAGTTTCTGATTCTCCCAAAAGAGAAAAAGAGCATAATCCTCTAGCCTCTTCACCTCACCAAAACATAGAAAACCTGATTCATTGACCCACTAATTTGAAATCACCTCATTCAAGATTCACATAACAACAAATGACACCAATCTCCCAAAGAGAGAAAGTATTGCCAAAAGTTGAGATCCAAACCAAGTTGACCAATGAGGTAAAAACAAAATCCTTCCCTACCTACAAGGGGATCTATCATCAAGAAGAGCTTCGCATGTAAAACAAGTGAATGAAGCCCACTCTCTCAAGATCGCCACAAATAGTGTTCATAGGGCCTAATTACTATGTGAAACATGTATGCAAGAAAGCAAATCTAGGTCCATTTTTAGAGCACCAATTGGAAATATGATTTATGAAAGTAAGAAACACTCAAGCTAAACACATGATATGTTCATTTTAATTCCCAAAATCCAAATGTTATAGAGACTAAAAAAATACCTCAAATCCAATGCAATGCGAATCATTTTGTTGTTTATCCAAGCAAGTCCAAATCAGCAATAGCAACAACAACAACAAATCACAAACCACTAAAAAGAGTAAACATTAGTGGTTAGCATGAAAAATTAGAGATATATCAATATAGTAATGAAAAATAGATCTCCGGCATGGAATATCACATGAGAAAGTACATAGAACCGTACGATAAAATGCACAGTCACGCGAGAAAATAGAAAGTTCACTCAAAAAAAAGCACAGTCGCGCGACAGAATGCACAGACAGTAAAAAAGGTACAGAAACAGCAAACCAATCAAATTATAGCACCGATGCTGAATCTCGCATGAGGAAATTTCACGCTATATGAAGAAGTACACAAAACAGTGCGAGAAAATACCAGATCCAGCACAATCTCCCGCGAAGACCCGCAAAAGCTTGCGGGAACTTTCTCTGCAGACAAAAACAACTAGTACAAAAAAGACAAAAATTTCAGATCCAAAAATAAATTTGATAAAAAATAGCAAAAAATATAAAAAATGAATCTTCTACCCCATGGTGGGCACCAAATATGTGTGCTAAAATGTTGACACACTTCTATGAATCATTCCATCCAAGGTTGCTCAAGAATGAGGCCTCAAATATCGATCCATAGCTCTCTAGTCATGGAGTGCAAAGGTTTGAAATGGAGGCCCT
>MU224443.1:1751804-1773989 GCA_018584345.1 Thuja plicata
TTAAATCTTTTAATTAGATAAAAATGATAAAACCTTAGGAAATATTGAAATAATTGAATAATTGAATTAATTACAATTTGATCAAGGAAATTGATTTGAATTGAAAATATTGCAAAGCATTGATTCATAAATTTGATAAATTGATTTAAAATGATAAAATGGGGCCCAAAGTCTAGGTGACCATTTTAGGGTGCATACAAGATTGAGTCATTTACCCCGCTGTTAGAAGTCTATTTGCACTTTGGATCCTTACGTTTTGACCTCTTGAGCTAGTAATCTTTGATTCCACGAGTGAACTTGCTTGGAGTCGATGAGCTAGAAACCGTCCTTGTTGAGAAGATAAACCTTTGGATCCTTTGATAACACACTTAGAGAGTTTTAGTAATCTCTTGTCCATTCACTTCCATTCAAATTCAAATTCAATCAATATAACTTGGGTAAATTATCCTCCTAATCCATATGTGTTAGGGTATTCACCCATTCAATGGGAACCTCTGTGGCAATGTTGGTTTAGGCCTCTTGCAAAATTCTATCTTATCACCTCTCTTTTGGACAAGTGAGTGCTTTTGTTATCCTGGTTTGGTACCAACATTTATTAGGGTCATCCTATCACATAGTACCTTTTTTTTCATGCCAGTTACAACAAGATATCAAGTAGATCAAGCAAAGCAACCTCAAGTAGTCTTTAACCAATTACCCTTAGTTCAAACTTGCCAAAAATGTAAGGGAAAAGAACCCATATTTGATCAATCACCCAGGAACAACTCAGAAGTTTGGTTTGATTCCAAGAGTAACCTTAGTGAGTTGAGTATACCCTTAGCATATTCTCACTCAAATATGGATATGAGTTACACAATGACTCGAAGAGAGAGGGAAGAAATGGATAAACGCCTTGATGACATATTTTAAAAACATAGAGATACCATTTCATTTGGCAGTTCCTCTCGTGAAAATTGACTAGTCTCACCTCTTATCTCAAATAGATATCTAGATGCACACCAAAGGGCTGAAAGAGGTAAGAGGCAAGCCTATCAAGAAGAACAATCACAATATAAAAACCAAGATGATGAACCTTATGCCACTCGTGTGAATGCAACATACACCAATGACTTGTTTAGACATTCAAGATTGTTGGTAAATAGGTTGTTCTTTTGAATTTAACTCTAAAATACCCAAAATACTTAAGAACAATTGAATACAACAGTTGGAAATTGTTATTGAAAAAATTAATTTCCCTCTGAATTTAAAGGTGCAACTCCCTTGTATGAATGATTTTCAGTGAATCTTGATCTTTCCTAATCTAACAGGGGTATGTTCTTGACCCAAGAACAGAAGAGGTAAACCAAGCTAAACCTAGACAGGAAATAGCTCAGGTAGGATAAATTCAACTATAAATCTAACCGGTTCTGAGATTTCATCAATCAGGTTAAACCTGAATATTGGTAATGCTTGAATAGCTACTAAAAATGTAGATGCAAGACTAAAGATTAATGATAAAATAATAGTGAATCGATCTATATCACAAAAAAATTTCTCAAACTTAGGATGACAACGGATTTTCCCCTTGATTAACTGTATCAAATCATAATACAGAATTCAGGTTTAAATACAGATTGCAAATCTAACCTCAAAGAAACATTTGAATTTAATAGAAATATAAATGCAATGCAATGGAATAGTTAAAGCAATGGTATTCAGACATACAAATTTGACTCAGCAAAATGCTATCTTTTACACCAAAATTTAGCCGACCTTTTTATTAATTTTGGAAATAATACATATAGAGTCCCAGATTGGGCCATTACAAAAAGGGGGGGTAACCGAAACGGTTCAACTTCCCCAACCAGAAATGATAACCAAAGGTTTATCCATTACAATATCAATCAAAATTTGGTACAAAGAGAGAATCTATTCAAGCTTCAGTTTCATTCCCTTTGCCTAATTTAGCCCTATAGGCAGTGACAGTTGTGATAACTCTAATGAGCTCCTCATGTATGTTGACAAGGATATTGGTATATTGGATGAGCCACCTGGAATGCTCTTTAGCCAGGCTCTTAAGTGCATTTGTCTAGTCCTTCAATTCTTCCATGTCTTTATAAATGCATCCACTCAACTGCTGGAGTTCTGGCACTTTGTCCAAATGGGTGGAAGATTGCTCTGACAGCTTGTGCACATAATCAAAAAATGATTTCTACATATTGGATAATCCTATCATTTCTTTGCCTTTCCCACTTGTCTGTGATTCTGTGTGCAAACCTTGAAGAATCTTAAAGTCTTTGAACTATTCTTCTTTGATCTTAACATCTACTTGTTGCAACCCCGTCTCAGCCTGGATGATCATCTCAATTTTTTACTCTAGGCTTTGAAGCCACTCAATTAGAGGTTCATCTCCCTTTTGTAGAATCTTGGCTTTCAATGCCTCTTTGTTCTTCATTTTTACTGCTACATGGAGCGTCACTATACACTCTTGACACTTCACTCTCGCAGATGTGAGAGTCTGCATATTCTTCTCAATGTTGTTCCCTTATGTCTTCAATCTCAAGAGAGCATTACCCAGCTGCTCAACAACTACCAATCCCTCAGATTTGAGTCTCTCAACCCATCCCTTGTCAATCTATGTGAAGTTCCTATCCTCCTACAACTTGGCTATTATGGCTTGATTCTCCATGGCATTGGGATTGAATGTGGTCTGAGTACTGGGGATACTAGCAACTGGAGTAACCAATTGCCAGATGAAATTAGTCAGTTCACTGACTTTGGCCTTAAGCTATACCTTTGTTGTTTTAAGTTCTTCCAACTCTTCTTAAATTACTACATTAGTGGATTTCCACCAATCCACTTTGGTATCATGTCAGGCTAAGCCCATGTCAAATGAGTGTAGCTCAAAATCTGAAGGGGTTAAATCTTCAAAACAACCCTCCTTCATGGGCTTTGCTACCTCCATAGTGAAATGCCCAATCTCTGGGTCCCTACCCAATGTGGACAGTGTCTTCACTTTCTTAGTCTTTACTGGAGTGGTGCTAGGTTGTATGGCTCGAGCTAAAGTATCTTTGTTGGGAGCCCCTTCTTCCACTCTCTTTCTTTTGCACTCCATAGTGTTCTCTATCTATGATTCGGTGCTAGTGACCTTAGTAGCAGAGACCAAATCCTCTATAAATAGTTTCCTAATGACTGGAGGAGTAGAATTTGGCCTTGAAGAAAATGGATTTACCGAAGTAGGAGAAGAGGACACCAATTTGGCTACTAAAACCACCTTCTGCTTTTTCCTAGCCTCTTCTTCTGATTTTGTGGTTGAAGGAGTATCTTCACCCACTTCTACTATGATAGGGGATCCTTGCCTTGGAGACTCTTGGGTTGAAGTTCCAACCGATACATCTACAGTGATTGCTTTAGTTGGCTGCTTTGGTTCCACATCTTTGGTAGGTTTCTCTGTCGACCCAATATCTGGAAGTGGGCCTTCTCCATAAGTCTTCTGTGGTTGAACTTCTTTTTTGAGAGGTTCATCGCCTCCCCTAGCTAGCTAAGATGAACTTTTGGTCATGGTTGGTAGTATCACCGAGGAAGTCATTGCAATGTTGGAAGTATCCTTTTTCGGGGTCCTTGGAGTAGTAGGCTTCCTTTCTGACCTCTTCCTTCTTCCTGCGGTCCATTCAACCCATTGCTTCATTATTTTGTATATCCCACTCATCAAAGTCTGCAAATCATTGATGGTTTGCTCCAACATGGGCTCAGAGCTGATGGAGAGGGGTTTGATCTTCTCGAGATATGTATTATCATACATGTGCTGGCTGTCATCTTCTAGCCTCTCAACTGCAAGATTGACCTTGAAATTTTTTATTTTTTCAATGGTTAACCTAGCATAAAATCTGTCTCTGCTCTCCAAATCATCCCTACAATTGGCACAGTAGTCTTCAATGTCATCTACATGGTGGATGGCTTGGCTCATTTGCAGGCAATCATGAGCATAATTATCTGGATCATATTGTGGGCTCAGAACATCATAGGTTTCCAATGAAAACCTCTTTGAGAATGCCTTTAGAACATTCTTCGACTCAAACTGGGATGCACAATTGTAGGCTCTAATAGTCATAGGGAAGTCATAGCCTTTCTTCTTGGCATCAGCATAGATCAAATTCACTTGAAGTGCTTGTCTCATCACCTCCACCAGCACGATCATATCCGTAGGATATCTGGGCAACTTCAAAGGGAAGTTGTCGAATCCTGCAAGACGAAGATATGAGAAATCCCCAAATTGAATGAAATAACATCCAAACTGGCTGATAAAATCCCTAGCTTTAGGAGAGAATCTCCTTTCTAGATAGCCTTGTAGCTCCCTGCACAATCTCATTGTAAACATATCATTAACTCGAAGATATTCAACATAACTGTTGTGTAATTGCAAAGAGGGGAAAAATTCGTAACTCTTAACATCATTACGAAATTCCTCTAATCTAGGAAGCCCTTGCCAAATTTGGATTGTAGCCAGAATATATAAAAGAACTGAAGAAATATAAAATTCATTCGGGTGCTTAGCTCTATATAGGGCCTTTGAGAGGTTCTCACTTACCATAAGGGCCCAATCAATGAAGTGATGTTGGGAACAGATTACCTGAACTAGGAATAAGTGATGGTCAACAAAATTGAGCACCTCACTCTCACCTCTGATCATGTGGATTAGCAGCGGGATGTCTATAGTCTTTGGCTTCAGATTAGTGACATATAGTGTTTTTGGCAGCTTCACTTTGGTGCTCCTAGGCTCTTGAAACCATTCTTTCATTATCTCCTTCTTCCAAACTGACTTCTTGGCTATATATTCAGTCACCACCCAACTGTATGTCATTTTTTAATACTCAGCTTGCTCTGGGATGTGAAGCGAGTTATGGACCGATTCTCTATTGATAGATAGTAACACTGTATCATTGGGCAAGAGGATTTTCTTGGTATCTGGGTTGTATCTAGCTATACATTCCCAGATCAATTATGGGGCTTGAATAGCCACAGGAAAACTGGTGGCTTCAACTAATCTGATCTCTTTCAATTTCTTAGTGATGGGATGCATCTGGTCAGCTCTAATCCTGCTCTAAAATATCTGCATATCAAAGAACCTCATAGACATATCTGAGATCTTATGCCATTCATAGGTAATTCCATTCATTCCATCGAATCCCATAAATTTGAAATCCATAGTTCAAATGATTTGATTCAGGAATGAAGAATATCTTTCAAGAATGCATGGGCAAAGAACAACTAGTATCAAAGTCTTCAAATTCAAACACTTTGTTAAACAAATGGTAGCTCCTATTGGAAACCTTCAATTGATCTTATAACTTTTGAATTCTTACCGCTTAACGGCCGAATTCCCGCGCCACACAAATGAAAAGACCCCAACATTAATGAAACAGTCTGTTATGAAGTAAAATGGCTTTATTTGGATTAATTACTTTGCTCTTACGGGACATTGAGAAGTTTCATTTCACTTTAGTAACTATAATGGTAACTTTCCTAAGGTAGCAGAAAATTACTTTTCCACTTCTCCTTTGGGCGGAGAAATGCTTTTGGAGTACTCTATGTTCAAAACTCTGTCGAAGGAGAAATTTGGCCTGTTGGGGTGCCAAGATGACCTGTGTCAATTTCATCAGCCTTCTTTATATCTTGGACTCCTTATGAGATAGATTCTTCCACAAAATTCCTTCATTTGTAAAGGTTTGGTAGAAAGCCCACTCCACAGGTCAAAACTCGCTTGTTGGAGTAGTGGAGAAGCCATTTTCCATTTTTCCGCCTATAAGCTTACACCTTAGATTTTTCCTCACTCAATCATTCTCTTTGCTTGAAATAGGTTTGATTTGAATGCCCAAAGCTGTCTTATTCCCAAATTTCTCATTTTCAACCTTCAATGACATCTGATACCCTTAGGTCTGTTAAGTGCGGAAAACACACTCTGCAGGTGATTTTCCACCATGGCAAAGCTCAAAATCAATTTCCCACTAATGCTACAATATGAAGAGTTATGGCTAAGTACTTGAATTGCATATAAGACTATTGTTAGAATTTTTACAATCGTGGCCTTTACCAGATTGGGAACATAACCTACCCAATGAAAATATGATCTCAAATACAAATTCCCTCCGGCTCACAAAAGAGAAGTCAAATTTGGGAAATCTGATAAAGGTCTCCTAGCTTAAGAGGATAGCTAGACCTAGACTCAGGACTCACATGAAGTTATCAAGACCACTACTATACATCGAACATCCACTTTTGTCTAAAGGTATGTCGACAAAAGGTGGGGCAACAAAGACCAAGTTCACCGCTCAAAACATCTTCAAGATACACGAGTGAAAGAATTAAGAAGATTGAGTGTGAAAAGAAAGCCTTCCTAGATGAAGAAGATGAAAAGGAAGAGAAATTTAGACTCCTAGAGTTGGAGAGACAAACCTTTTTGGAGATAGAAAGGAAATCCTTCCAGGAAGAGAAAGATAGACTCTTGGCTCAACAACTTAATGATCAATTTAACAACATGCGTGTTGGTGGTGGAAACAACTCTCCTCCATCCACCCCTCCTAAGACTCCATGAAGTGGAAGACGTACAAGAACACCATCACAATCTCCTTTCCCTGGAGAAAGAAGGGCTTCAAGACATGATCATTATAGGAGATGAACACCTCTTAGGAACTCAAGACAACCTTCACAACGTGCTCACCATGGTTCACAATATGGGGGTAGTAGCTCAAGTTTTGACCTCAACTCCCAAGACTTCATGAAGATACAACAAGTACCACTCTTCCAACAGTATGTGGAGAGATACTTAGAGAAAAAAAAAGACAAGTTCCTAGAGAATTTAATCAACAAGGGTGCTAAATTCCCCTACAACTTTTATGTGGACAAGAAGATTCAGAAGCAAGGTCCATCTCAAGAAGAAGACATCAAACAAATTAAGAGTATGATGGAAAAGATGTTGGCACCCAAGAGTTCATTCTCACTTGATTCAATTTGTCCTAATCCTTTTGAAAAAGGTGTTAGCATGAAATACTTCTCTAGAAAGGTTGAGATCCCTCAATATGACAAGTATGATGGGAATGGAGATCCACATGATCACGTGTGTCAATTCTATACCATGAGTTTTGAGTTCCATCAAGATGACTCATACCTCATGAGATTGTTCCCAAGGAGTCTTAAGGGTCAAGCGATGGAATGGTTCACCAACATAACTCCCCCCGTTAAGACTTTCAAAGAGCTCATCCATAAATTTTTCCAAAACTTTGCATACAACCTTTCAAGATCTATCACCATGTTGGACTTATGCAACTTAAAGCAAAATAAAGGGGAATCCTTTGTCACTTTCTTGCAAAGGTGGAGACAACAATGCTCTCGCTACTCTAGGACCATCCCTAAAAATGAGAATATTGGCATCCTTGCTAGAAAATTGATTTTCAAAATGCGGTATGAAGTTAGGAAGATGGTTTTTGATTCCTTTGACACCATGGTTGAAACCGTATGTAGGATTGAGGATGTTTTGAAAGAACAAGGAATTTTGACATAGGAACAGACAAGTGGTCAATGATGGAGTTATGGACTCCTCCCAACCCAAAGATCAAGTTGTTCTCCACTTGTCTAGTTTTGTTCAATCCATGAAACTCAATGCATCTAATCAACAAGAGAACAAGCCAAGATACCAAGATGGGCCTAAGAAAGAGAGACGTCAGTTTTCAAAACTTGGTGATTCATACGAGGATGTCTTGAAAACACTCATTTCCAACAACCTTACGTATTCTCAAGATCCCACAAAGCATTATATACCTGATGTTAAGCCACATTAGTGGGATAAGAAATCCTTTTGCAAGTTTCACAATGGCATTGGACATAATATTGAAAGTTGTTGGAAACTCAAACATATCATCCAAGATCTCACTGAGAATGGAAAACTTAAGGTAGATGGACTAAACACCGACGTCAATCATAAGGCATTCAAAGAACCTTTGCCCAAGTATGAGAAGGGGGAAACCTATAGACCTAATAATTGCAAGGCTAAGGTCAATTACACTTACACAGATGCAGATAATGTTATCAACATGCTTGAAGTTGTAGAAGAGAATGTTAACATGATGAGGGATATAGATCCCTATGGTTATGATCTAGACATGGACTCTTCTCCTATCTTTGGTGAAGAACCCATCATGGTGATAAGGGGTCCTAACTCTAGAGTGTCATCTCAAACTCTCATGTTGTCACATGAAGTCAAGGTCCCCTTGTCATTAGAGGATGCAGTTCAAGTCAACCAAGTAAACCAAAGCAAGTGGCATCCAAGAATGTCACCTCAAAACCAGCAGTCAATCCTAAGTTGAGCTATAATCTTTTCAATCAGTTGCAAAGAACCCTAGATCAAATTTTTATCTTTGAGCTCTTAGAGTTGTCCCTGAGACACAAGCAAGTCCTTGAGGATGCTTTGCGCGCAGTGAACATCCCCAACAACTTAGACATTGATCAAGTCCAGAACATGGTTAACCATATTGCTAGCCCTCATTACCTTACTTTTTTAGAGGATGATGATAAATTTTTGAACCACCCACATAATCTCGCTCTTCATATTGAGGTCATGATCCACAAAACCTGTGTTAGGCACGTGTTGATAGATGGGGGTGTTGGGCTTAATATTTGTTCCTTGAGTATTTTGAAAAAGTTGGGTTATTCTAAAAAAGTCATAGATACCAGGAAAAAGATCACCATCAAAGCCTATGATGAGGCAGAAAGAAGTTCCAAGGGGTTGGTCATCCTTCCTGATAGGATTGGCCCTGTTGAAAAAGATGTTTTATTCCAAATAGTTGATGTTGGCCCCCTTGCATATAATATCTTACTCTGCAGACCATGGATTCATGATATGCAAACAGTTTCGTCTACCTATCATCAGTGAGTTAAGTTCCCTTACAATGGAATAGATATTTGTATACCTGAGGATAACACTTTATCTATTAACTCAGTTTCAACGAGTGCTCATGTTCCCCTCAATAGAGAAGAAGAAGACTTTGATGCAACCTTAGCTGAATGTATAGACAAGCTCAAGTTAGTATACCTTGGCATGGGAGGGTATCAACTCAACTCCCTCACAACACTAACAGTTTCACCAAGGTCTTATGGCAAGCCTTCACAAGAAATGAGACCTCCCTCTTCAGCTATGACTTTATTTGGCACATTTGTAGAGTCCTTCGTGCCTATTCAATATGAGAAAGAAGAGATGGTTGTTAGTGTATGCACCCTAAAATGGTCGCCTAGACTATGGGCCCCCATTCTACAATTTATCAAATGACAGAATCAATTTATCAAATTCCTGAATCAATACTTTACAACATTTTAATTCAAATCAATTTCCTTGATCAAATCGTAATTAATTCAATTATTTCAATATTTCCTAAGGTTTGATCATTTCATCAATTATCTTATTTAATTAAAAGAAAACAATTCTTTTTTTATTAAATAAAATAATCTTATTTAATTAAAATCCCTTTTTAATTAAATAATCTTATCTTATTTAATTAAAATCTCTCTTAATTAAATAATATTATCTTATTTAATTAAAATATCCCTTTTAATTAAATATAATAATATTATTTAATTAAAAGAAAATCCCTCTTTTAATTAAAAAAAACCCCTACTTAAATCCCTCTTTGTGTTGAAAAAAGGAAATAAATTAAATAAAAATAAATAAAGTTCATTTTTCTACACATCTTCCTAAGTGGTGGGTTTTTTGCCTCTTAATCATAGCCTTTGATTTTGCCTTTTGAAGATATGAGCACATGGATCAACCAAGATTTAATCTCCACCATTGCTTATTTTCATTTTTCCTCTTAATCTCTACCATCCATTGCTCTTTATAAGGAAACCTCTCCTTCTCATTTGGATAATCAAGAAATCAAGAAATCAATAATCGATAATCAAGAAATCAAGAGATACACTTTTATGCTATTGTTATGCTGCAGGTTTGGAGAGCAATTTTGGAGGAGAGTTTGAGCATTTGAGTTTGAACCATGTAACTTCTTCTTCTTGTCTTCTTCTCTCATGCATCCATGGCAATCCATTTAGAGTAGATTCATGTTAATTTAGATTCATATTTCCTTTCAATAGATTAATCTTGCATATTTCTTTCATAGATTAGCTTGCATATTTCCTTTCATGCATTATTATCATATAGATTAGTTTCCTTTCATGCATTGTTATCATATAGAATAGCTTTCATTCTCATTTGCAATTAATACTTGATGATCATGGAGACTAGCATTCTTGCTCTTCCTCTTTGAATCTCTCATTTCATGGTGTACTTGCATGGGCATAACAAGGTCTAAACTAAGGGCCTCCATCACAAACCCTTGCACTCCATGAATAGAGAGCTATGAATCTCCATTCGAGACCTCATTCTTGAGCAATCTTGGATATAATGATTCATAGAAGTATGACACATTTTTAGCACATAGTTAGAGACTGTATTTATAGAGAGGAGAAATATATGCACAATGAGAACTTCTCTCCCTCTCCTAAGGTTTATGGAAGAGGGTATACATTTTTCAAATAGATGGGCTATCCTGGACATGGCCCTCTTAGTCACAGATTGGATGCTAGATCTGAACCCCTGGATCATAATCTTTTTGGATGCAAGTCTAAGAAGATGGTTGGCCTAGGATTTGTTAATCGCAACAAGAATAGTACTCCTATCCTTGATGAGTCAGATAGTGAAGATGAACCAGAATATATACCTAATTTGAAAAATCAGCAAGACATGTGTGAAGATTGGGTCCCTTACACTAATCTCCTTTGGGGAGATTCGGATAGTCCAGTCACTCATGAGACAGTTGCAACCTTAGAAAAAGATGAATCAGGTGTAGAAGATCCTATCAGAAAATGTCAATGAAAGAATCTTGTTCGTTTGATGGAAAGAGAAGGTGTTACCCTTGATGACATTAGAACTTCCACATCAAGATGTCCCAAACCTTCATGGTGTAAATATCCTAGTCGAAGTCCAGAAACAAGTTCATATGAGTATGAATGGGACTCCTTCTCAGAGCCTTCCACAATTGACATGGATGTTGATGTCATCCACACTTATAGTTCTCAACCTGAGGTAGCCGATGATTCATGTGTAGGATTAGATAATTTGAACCCACATGTTGCCTTAGTAGATGATTCTTCACTTGTTAGGATGAATCCTGATTTGGGTAGCTTAGAAGGATACTTGATGCACTCTGACTCTTTGGCCACCAGAGATGATATCATTCACATTTACAACTTTGAACCAGTCATTGACTTACCTCTTGTTCATCCTAACCTCATTGATTGGTCCCAATGCTATCAAGAACCCGAGCTCTTAACATTTCAAAATGATTATGAGATATCCTGATACTTGAATGTTATTGAACCCGTAGTCTCTTCCACTAGTGAACCGACTACAAGCATGATAGAGCCAGACATCAAGTACCTTAGTCAAAAAATAAAAAGAAAATAAAATCAAAAGAATAGGAGTTTTGATGGTGAAAACCACTGTGTGGCGGTGTCATAACCAAAAAAAAAGTAAAAAGAAATGACATATCCAAGGGTGAAAACCTCTCTAAGGCACCTAAGGATGAGGTACTTGATCATCTCCCTAGCTACTTTCAAGATAGATATTCAATGCTTATTGAACCAACACAAGTAGTCAATTTTGGTGAAAATGAGGCTCTGCGGATAGTACACTTGGTTGAGTCCTTGTCACCACCATAAAAAGAATCTTACACTAAGTTCTTACAGAAAAAGAAAATCAACTTTTCATGGACTTATTCAGATATGTCAGGGTTAGACACTAGTCTTATCATGCATCACTTGTCCATAGCTCCGAGTGTCAAACCGGTTAAACAAAAATTGAGAAAGATGCATCCTCACATAGCTCTCCTAGTCAAAGTAGAATTAGAGAAACTCCTTGGTGCAAGATTCATAAGATCCATTGCCTATGCTAAATGGATATCAAACATTGTACCAGTTTCTAAACATGACAAATCTATTTGAGTTTGTACAGATTTTAGAGATGTCAATAGAGCATGCGCAAATGATGACCTTCCACTTCCCAATATAGACATGATAGTGGATATGACTGAGGGTTATGAGATTTATTCCTTGATGGATAGTTTTTCCAGATACAATTAGATTAAGATAGCTTCTGCAAATCAAGAAAAGACTGCATTCACTTGTGCATGGGGTACCTATTGTGGAACGTTATGTATTTTGGATTTAAAAAAATAGGAGCCTCCTATCAACGAGCTATGAAAACCATTTTTCATGACATGATGCATGAAAACATGGAAGATTATGTGGATGAAACCTTGGCCAAGTCTAAGAAGAGAGACACACACTTAGAGGATTTAGAAGTCATTCTATATTGCATGGAACAATTTCAACTAAGGTTAAATCCTAAAAAGTGTGCATTTGGATTCACCTCTAGAAAACTACTAGGATTCATCATTTCATCAAGAGGAATAGAGGTAGACCCTAAAAATTCCAAGCAATAATAGATATGCCACCTCCTAGAAACATTAGTCAAATGAGGAGTCTTCAAGGACGTCTTCAATCCATAAGGAGATTCATTTCACAGTTGGCAGACAGAGCTCAACCTTTCAACAAGAACTTACACAAGGGAGTCAAATGTGTTTGGAATGAGGATTTTCAAAAGAGCATAGATCAAATCAAGAAATACTTGGCAAATCCCCCCATTTTAATGCCTCCTATCCCAGGGAAACCACTTATTCTATACATTTCAGTGACAGAATCTTCCTTAGGGACATTACTAGCTCAACTTGATGAACATGGGAAAGAAAGAGCAATATACTACATTAGTCGCACTCTTGTTTCATATGCGGTTAACTACACCAATATTGAGAAATCTTTCCTTGCAGTTGTGTTTGCTTCCCAAAATTTGTGACATTACATACTTGCGCACACTATACACCTCATAGCAAAAATAGATCCACTCAAGTATTTAATAGGTAAGGCTTCCCTCATAAGTAGACTTGCTAAATGGATGATGATCCTTTCAGAATTTGACATAGAGTACATTGAGCGTAAAACAATCAAAGGACAAGCCATAGCAGATCAATTGGCTGATTTCCCATTACAAGATAATGCACCTATTCAAGTTGACTTCCTAGATGAACACCTCATGTATATGACTGAAAGAACATGGAAGATGTTCTTTGATGGATCCTTTATGCAAAATGGTTCAGGAGCTGGCGTGTTGTTTGTTTCTCCTCATAGGTACATGATTCCTAAGTCTTACAAGTTATTGTTCCCATGTACAAAAAACATTGCTGAGTATGAAGCTTTAACAAATGAACATAAGATGTCCATAGAATGGAGAATCACAGAGTTACACATCTATGGGGATTCACAGCCGATTATCAACCAAGTCAGTGATGAATATCAAACAAAAAATGAGAAATTCGTACCTTACAAGCAAATGGTTGATTCCTTGAAATGATACTTCACATTTTTCACATTTTAGCAAATCCCTAGAGCAGAAAATAAAGCAGCTGATGCTACGGATACACTTGCTTCACTCCTTTAGTTAGGGAAACATGAATCCAGATTTGCATTCCTGGTGGAAGAGCTACATCACCCTATCTATGACTCCCAAGAAATTAATGTCATTTGTACCCTTTTTAGTCGTGAGTCATCTTGTTATGGTGTCATTTACTCATACCTTCATGATGGAATTATACCTAAAACCTTTAACCGATCTGAATGTAGAAACCTTACCTGAAACGCCTCTCACCCTTCGCTTATCTCTAGTGATTTGTATAGGAGGGGTCTAGATGGAACACTTCTTAGATGCTTAGAAAAGGAAGAATCTGACCAAGCGTTAGTTGAAATCCACGAGGGCATCTATGGAGGACATTCCAGTGGTCTTGTCATGGCTCAAAGGTTGCTTATAGAGGGGTATTGTTGGCCTACGATGTAGATTGATGCAGTAGCTTTTTCAAATTCATATGAAAAGTTTCAAAAATGTGGTAACCCGATACATGCTCCAGGCAGGGAGCTCATTCCTTCTATATCTCATTGGCCATTTTAGCACTGGGCCTTTGATCTTGTTGGGCAGATTAATCCCAACTCATCAGGTGGACACATGTTTATTATTACTGCTACTGATTACTTCACTAAATGGGTAGAAGGTGTCCCAATTTCTATTGCCTCAGGCAAGACAGTCTCTCTATTCATTCTGGACCATATCATCTGTCGATATGGAGTGCCTTCTAAGATTATCACTGACAATGGAGGCCAGTTCAAAAATAAAGACCTTACACAACTCTGTGATAAATTCAAGATTAAACAACATTGGTCCTCCATTTACTTCCTGCAAGGAAATGGCCAAACAGAGGCATCAAACAAAACCATTCTTAAAATATTACATAGAATAGTTTGTAAGAGTGGTAGAGATTGGCACTTACAGATAAATCTAGCTTTTCGGGCCTATACAATGAGTATTCGTACTCCTACTGGGGCTACTCCTTTTTCCCTTACATATGGAGCTGAAGCAGTGTTACCTTTAGAGGTTGAGATTCCTTCACTTAAGGTTTCCCTCAAAGGGCTAGTTAGATATGAAGACTACCATGTCATGAGACTTCAAGAGTTAGAACTTTTAGATGATAAACGTCAAGCATCATTTGACCATATGAGGTTTTATCAAAAGCGCATGTTGAAAGCCTTCAACAAAAAGGTTCTCCCTAGAGAATTCCAGGTGGGAGATCTTGTCCTACGCGAAAATCCTAAGAATCAACAACATAGAGATCAAAAGGGAAAATTTAAACCTAATTGGCTTGGACCTTACATCATTACAACAGATTTTGGGTTAGGTGCTTATTTACTGTCTACAATAGAGGGAGAGTAGCTCCCTAATCCTATCAATGTCTTGCACCTAAAGAAGTTCTATCCATGATGCCCATTCTATCTGGGGGCATCCTTTATACATACTTATTGATCCTGAAAAAATCCAAAAAAAGGATATATTGTCAAAAATTCTAAAAATCAGAAAATGTCCTAAAAAATGGTCATCTTAGTGAAAACATAGCAATAGGAGCTTTGATGTATCTCCAAATAAATTATATATTCCAAAAATACAAAAAAAAATCAAAAAATCAAAAAATTAAAAAAAAAAATAGAAAAAGTGCCTTGGTGAAAACCTAGAAATAGGCGCCTTGGTATATATATATA
The DNA here is from genome assembly GCA_018584345.1 of Thuja plicata. Taxonomy (NCBI): domain Eukaryota; kingdom Viridiplantae; phylum Streptophyta; class Pinopsida; order Cupressales; family Cupressaceae; genus Thuja; species Thuja plicata. The sequence continues at coordinate 1,767,021 of MU224443.1, forward strand.
TAAAGTCCTGAAAAAGAAAAAAAAATGAAAAAATGCAAATTTTGCAATAAAATCCAAGTGGTGAAAACCTAGAAATAGCCGCTACTTGAGGCCTTTGCACCCCTGTTTCTTAGCGCATGTCCTCGACACTTAGCCTTTCTCCATCATGCCTTGTCCTTATTACCTTGGTTTGGAATTGGTCTTTGTCTTTGTTTAGGGGGCATAACTGTGTTAGCTTTGGTCTCTTGGATGTGTTAGTCTTTAGGACACCTCACAAATGGTGTTTTTCAACACCACCCCAACTATATTTTTCAATACAACCCCTGACACCGAGTGTTTTTCAATACTTATCGGTTTGGTCTTACCCATTTTTGTCATGTGATCTTACCTACTTGCAAGCATTCAATCCTTATCCTCAAAACTCAGTATCAGTTAACACACTCAAATTTTTAAACACAACACTTAATACTTGAGCTATGCCATGATCTTTTCTTTGTGTGCTGACTGTTATTGATTTTCGTTGAGTGTTCTTGTCTAATAAGTCTCTTTGGTATGCATAGCTAGAGGACTTGGGGCATGGGGCATGTTTTTATTTTCTTTCTACTTGTCAGTGTAGTCTTGAAGATCTAGAGTGTCTCTTGTTGTCCCCTTGAAACACTTTGGAGATTTGTGGCATCATCCTTGATTGTTTTTGCACAACCGTTCTTATGTTCATTTCGGCATCTATGCCTTGATGCGAGCATGGTTTTTCTACATTAAATTGGGTAAGCCAACATCGAAGTCATGTTTACCTTTATGTCTTTGATGCTTATGTTAGAATCTTTCCACATTCCAATCTGATATAATCACATTCATATATTCATAGCTGCGCTTGTGACTAGTGATGATTGTGTGATTTTCCAATGTCCGTTAATAATGTCTCAATGATGAAAATAAGTTCCTTAACATTCTCTAATGAATGATGGACACAAAATCCTATGTTATAGTTTCTCTATTGCAAGTACACCTTTGCATTTTCATGTAGCTTGCATTGTTAGACTTCATGTTAATTTGCATTTTTAGGCTGCATTATGAGTTTGAGAGGGTTTTTCCTTCATCTTGTGTGTGGACTTTTAATCAACTGTGGTCATGTTTTGATCTTCATTTCCTTATCTTCTTTCATGATCTCAATCAAAATTTTCCATCCTAAACAGTTGATTTATTTTGGGGCATTCTCTCTCTTAAGGAAAATTATCTTTCTTCTCTCCATTTCTTTCCACCTCTTCCAAACTTCTATCTTCCATTTGCTTTCACCCCACTTCTTTTCTTCTAATTCAACCTTAGGGCATAATCTTTCGTGCTTGATGATCTACCTTGGTTTTGTGATCCTTATATCTTTCATCTTACATTAAGAACCTTATCTTTACTTCAATTTGATCAAATTTATCAATTTTTTGTTTCTCATTTATCTCCTAAGATTACTTATGTTGGTACTCTCAAAGTTGGCACATATTTGGAGTGACCATTTTGAAAATTTTCTATGAGGCAAAATGATTACCCTAAAAAACTTTCGTGAGAAGGCTTAGTTGGAGTGCTTGTAAAAGATACCCTGATGATTTTCATGATGTACCACTTGGGAAGAGGGTTCAGTACCTTTCATTTGACATATGCAGTAGGTTCCAGCTCCTCAATTTCAAATTTGACATGTTTAGGGAGTAGTCATTTTGAGGTGGTTACATAAATCTGCATTTTTGTTGTGTTATTTTATTGTCCCAGGCCTAGTTTGCTTCTTATTATCTTACACCCTGTTGAGTTTCACAAGTCACTGCTTTGGGAATGTGTTACATGTATATCAGAGAGTCTATGTTTCAGAACCCAATCCATTTCAAGTCATTTTGATAAGTTTTTAGTTTCCCCAAAGTTGGTCCTGCAAAACTGTCTAGTTTCTCTGTTATACCCAGATTGTTGAATAGCCTAATTTGAGCTTCTGTGAGTTGTATCTGGTTGAATGCATTGCATAATTGAACGTTCCCCCATGTTTCAAACATGATAGAGTACTTACCCAAATATTTTTAGACTCCTGTCAATACATTTATCCACTTTTCCAGAGCCTTTCCATTTCCAATTTATTAAAGTTTTACAGAATGTGCAGAATTCATAATTAAATGACCTACTTTGTGATTTCCTTGTTTGCACACGGTTCAGTATTAGGCATAATTGAAATTTTTTCTACATTGTAGACTTGGAAGTGAACTCCTTTGAAGATTTTCAGACTTTGATCAATCCAGTTGATGACTTTTCTAAGTTGATCCCAAATCAGTTTTATGCATATTCACCGAGTTTAAAAACCAGAAAAGTGTTAAGATGCTAACTTTGCAGATTTGTATCAGTTGAGAAGTTCACTTTCAGAGCAAGACAATTGAAGTTTTTCATTCTACATATGACATTGAATTCATGTTCAGAGGTTGAGATTCTGAAGGTTCATTTTGATGACTTTATAAATTCAGTATTAAAAGCAGTTTATGCAGTTTCTAGTGTAGTACAAAATAAAGTTTGCAAATTAGTCATTTTCAGAGAGTGGTAACTTTTTATCTAAAATTTGTTTCCAAGAACCGATTGTGGGACCATTCTCATGGAGTGTAAATGTATTATTTGACCTAATGGTGAAGCTTTAGAGTATGATTTAGTGATTTTGCAATGGCCGATCCGAATGAAATTTATGGTGTTTCAGTGTTCGCACCTGCACGGTTTTTTGAATTACTAAGTTTGAATAGTTACATTTTGTGCCTAAGGATGAATCTGAAGAATCCCTTTCGCATGTATATTTATTATAGATGAATGAATCATTTTGCCAAGTGTCAGGGTCAGATTGCTTGTTTCAGTCAGTTTTTAAGGCTTGTTCTGGAGGCCAATTGCCATTAATATGATCAATCTACATAAATGTTAAAATGACTATAAAGGCCACCAGTTTGTACATTATGGTCAAAATTTAGAATGTGAAAGTATGGACAGGAGGCATCGGGTGCAAGGAAGCTTCCAAATAATGCAAATGACGATCAATGCAATCCACCGAGATATTTTCTATTCAACATTCTTTCAAATATTTCACATGTCAGAGTTGTGCTTCAACGCCAGTTGTATTCTCATGAGGATAGGTTGCAACCACAATGTCAGAAGAGCTTTCTAAGTATTTTTTATGTTTTGAATGAATGTCCACACCATTCCGCAAGAGTCTGAAATGCTACCAAAGCTTCTTCATATAGATAAGTTATACTATTCACGTGGTCTCATTAATACAATGATCGACTAGAGTTTCAAAGATGTCGCGCAGACATGAAGGTTTTAAAGCATTTGAATATAGCAAACAACAATCCCAATATAAGTATGGGCCGCATAGACAGCAAAGGGGGATTTTAGAGTTTTAAAAAACCATGCAAATGACAAATCTGTCCAACACACTGCGCAACATTTGGAGGGTGTTTTAATCATTTCAAAACATTTAAAAATGTATTTACAGGGGATAAGTGGCGCAAAGGAGTGAAGGAATCTGCATACACATTAAAGGGAGAGCTCACGCAATAATGTGTTGACGGGTCTTTTAAAAGTTTCTTTAAAATGTTTGAAAGCCTGCGCAACATACCATTAAAGAAGGTAATGTATTGTTTAAACAATGAGATCTGCGCAATTTGAATTAAAGTAAATATTTTGAAACACAAGCAAATACACCTGGCAGATGTAATACACAAAGGATAAAATCTGCACAATAGAGGGATGATGTTGGTTTCCAGTATATTGGGCCAAAACAATTTTTTAAAAAACAACTTACAAATTATATTGAAATCACAATACTAGTGGCCTGCGCTAAAGTACAAAGGGAAGAATATTTAGCTTCTCCAAATGATAAATCTAAGTCTGCTGATTTGAGGAAACCTCAGGTTTCTTGCCATCGCTGCCTGATATATTTAGGAGACCTTGCTCGATATAAGGAATTGTATGGAGATGGAGATCCTCTGGGTCGGGATTTCAGAGTTGTAGAAAGCCATTATATATAGACTACTTCACTCTGGCCAGCAAGTGTGAATCCACAACATCGGCTTGCTATCCTGCACAACATGAGGAGAAATTTTAAAAAAGAGAACAAAATAATGGCAAAGGTTTACATTGCAGAAAGTTGTGTAGGGAGTAAGTGGAGAGTTTGGGCATTAGACAGAGAAATGGAGGACCCAGCGTAGCAAGGGGGAGTTATAAAACATTGTCATTGCTTAATGAAATTGCCAAAAGCCGCGCAACATCCAAGGAAAAGGCTTTAAAGTTTTGAAAGTAGCAGATCCAATGTCCCACATTTACTGGGTTTGGGTTTTTTGTTTGGTTTATATACTAAAGCACTCAGTTATATAGTAAATAAGAAAGAACCAAGAGGCTTTGGCGGGCCTCTTGGCTGGACGAATTAAGTGCATGGTGGGCCTAGTATTTTAACGAAGAATACATATAAGTGCTTTAAAACTGAACATGATTTATCCCACATAGGTGCCGCTAGGGATATTTAAGTTGTTTATAACCAAAAAGAAGAACATATGAAATGTGAAGCAATGAGGAGGCTATCCACGTGTGCGCCTAGGTAGCTACTGCCTCGATTTCTATGCCTGACCGAATGGCGACCAAATTTTGTAGAAAAATGATGACGTTGCAGACAGGTGGTGACCAGATGGTGGTGATGATGTGGAAAAGAGGACACATGGTGGCTAGTTGCGAAGTTGGGAGAGGAGTAGTTAGCTTCTAGGATTAAGAGACTTGGAGACTAACCGCTAGCGATTAGTCACGAGGTCGTCGGATGCTAGCAGTTAATGCAAAAAGATCTAGAGACTTGGAGACTGAGTGTGGTCGCGAGGTCACATGATGCTTGAAGATAACCGCCAAATATTCAGAGACAAGGAGACTAACTGAGTCACGTTGTCACTGGATTTTTAATGCTAAGTCAGATTCATTACGAGACTTGGAGACTGAAACTAGTCTCCAAGTCTCCAAATCAAATTGTGGTTAGTGCAGATATCTAGAGACTTGGAGACATGAAGGAAAAGGTGACTGCGGTTAAAAGGTGAGTTAAAAGATCAGTTAAAGGTAGCAAATAAGAGGGTGCCACATGTCCAATTCTGGTGGATTCTGTAAAAATATAAAGAAAATTGAGAATTTCAAGGCATGGGAATGTGCATAGGATAAATTTTTAAAAGATGTGCGCTGGATAAACTTTTAAAATATTTTTTTAGTTGTATGATCTTTTATTGCAAAGCTTAAAATGTGTTCCCAGAGATGAAGATCAAATTTTTATCAGCAAAATAAAGATCAAATTTAAGGATATTTTTCTCAGGAAATGAAGATTAGATTTGCACAGAATGGAACAAATATATATATTTTATTTCAAAACTTGACAAAGGAACTTACGCGGAAGATATTTATCAGAAAATAAGATGAGTTTTTAGAGGAAAATCAAATCTGATTTAAAAGAAGATATTTCTCAGTTAAAGAATAAAATCATATTTGCAGAAGAATGAGACAAGGTGCATGATATTTTATTGCAAATTTTGAGAAAGAAGTTTTCCGGGAGAATTTATAGTCAGATTTTGGAATCAGATTTTCTCAGAAAATATTCAGATTTGATAATCTTTTCAATAGCAGAGTAAATGGGATTTGCAGAGGTTAAGTTCAGATTTTGAACAGACAAGTGGAGTCAGAAATTAATGAAATGAATCAAATATTAGCATATTTTGAAGGGACAAATAAGATCAGATGGCAGAATAAAGACAGAGTTAGAAGAGATAAATAAATCAGATTTTAACCACTGATGGAGTTCATATTTTTATAGAGAAAAGATAGACAAGTGCATATCAGGTTTTGAAAGAGAACAGGTGTTAACCAGGCATGATTTCTAAGGTTTCTTCTCTCCTATATCTTTCTATCTTTTCTCATTTGTAAGGGTTCCTTTCCTCTGTTCTATTAGGTTTTTCCCTACAGATGTTCAGAGCAGGTCCCTATTGGTTTGATGATCTTTTATTGTAAGTTATACTTATATTTCTTTGTATATTCAAAGAGTAGTAGATACTGTAGAGTGCCTTACAAACTACATGATCATGATTGTATTATCCTTCCTGGTAATTGCAACAAATTGGCGACTCTGCTGGGGAATAGAGATTGTAAAGTCTTGTTAGTAGTTTTCAAAATCTCTAAGGGTTTAAAAGGACAATACAATACCAGTTATAGTTGTTACAGTCATTTTGACAAGTATTCATTTATCCCAAAATTTGTTGGGTGGTGACTCTAAAGCTAAATCTTTGTGATCAGTAAAATTTAGTAAATATTTTTCAAGATGAATACTAGGTCAAAAACAAGAAGGAATCCTAAAATTGCATTAGATGGTGGATTTGCTTCGACTTCAAGATTGGAAATGTCTTGGAGAAAGAAAAGAAAATAAGACAACATAGATGAAACTCCTCCAAGAGGAAGAGAAAGTAATACTAGGAGAGAGATAAGTAGCAATCAGTCCATTCATGATGGAAATACTTCAGAATATGAAGAAGCTACAGAGAAAGTTTTAGAAACATCTATAGCTACTTCCACTTCTAGTGAGAGGGAAGGAACAAATATAGTCAGTTTAGAATCTGAGGAAGGTCCCCCTGATGAGCTTGCTGAAGAAGAAGCACTCATCATGAAACATCTTTCCCTTATTCAACAGATGAAAAGGGAAAAAGAGCTTATAAAAAAGAAAAGACGTGAAAAGAAAGATGTTGACAAAATCAAGCAAAGATCTTTAAGATATAAAACTACAAGGAATATAGAGAGGTCTCAAAAGGACCAAGAAATACCACTTACTCATAGAGCTTCTAGCTCAAAGAAGGATGATACAAGAGGTAAACAAAAAATGACTAAAAGCAAAAGTGAAGAACCTAAAGTTCACAAGGTCCTAATAGAGAAAATGTCTAGGTTGGATGTTGATCTTGAGAAATTAAGAATTGAAAA
>MU224443.1:1774064-1784401 GCA_018584345.1 Thuja plicata
TTTTAAGGACAATGATAATTTTCAAAGAAAACCATTACATACTGAAAGGTACAAGCAGTTTAACTTCATTGGTATCCCTAGATACCCCAATACATTTCCAAAAGATGTGGGTGATATAGGAGAAAAGTTCCCAAAGTTCGCAAGTAATAATATTATTTCTTGTGAAACACATTTAAGAGAATTCATTGATTTTGGTGATGATTTAAATATCACTCATGAGGATGTGTTATTGAAAATTTTTGTTCAATCTCTAGTAGAGGATGCTAGAGAATGGTTTAGGATCCTTTCTAATGGTTTTTTTTCTTCCATGGATGATTTGATTCAATTATTTAAAGATCAGTATGGTGACAAGACAAACACAGGATTCTTGCTGAATGAATTCAATAACATAAAAAAGAATTACAATGAAGAGGTCACTGATTTTAATACCAGATTTCAAAGAGAAATGCACAAATTATTTCAAAAAATAAGGCTGGATGAAGAGGTATGTCTAGCAACTTATTTAAATGCCTTTGATTCTAAAATGGGGTATGCTCTTAGGGATAAAAATCCTAGAACTCTTACTGGTGCTTATAAAATAGCATTAAATATTGAAATGAACAGAAGGGTATCTGGTAAATTAAATAGAAGAGATGATTCAAGGTTTAGCAGTAGTAACCAAAAATAACCAGAGTATAAAGAATATAGGGCTCCTCGGAACAATAGGACTTCTTATAATAACAATTATAATCCACAAGATAGAATGCAAAACCTTCCTTATGGAACTCAGTTCAAAGATGGAAAGCCTATTGTTCCACTCACAAAAGAGAAATTAGATAATAGAACTCCAGATCCTCTGCATAAAAATGTTGTCCACTCATGCAATGATGATTTCTAGTGTGAGGCTTGTGATTCCCCACACAATCCTGATTTTTGTATTGTTTCCTTCAATTTGAAAACAAATGAAGAACAAGGAAATAATGAAGGTGAACAATGTGATCACAATATGACAAATGCTTATTCATGTCATGATATAGATTCAGACAGTGAAATTGAAAATCATGATTATTATAGTTCACAAAGAAGTGTAGAAAATCATTATCAATAGATTTTATCAAATAGTGATGCAGAGGAAGCTAATGACCATATAAGATGTTATGCTCAAAACAATCAGGATCTTCCACTTATTAGAAAAGCTTCAAATGAAGAGAAAGCTAGGATTACTGCAAATTTAGTGAACAAGGCTAGAAGCAACTACCATTTGAGAAACATAGTAGTTGGTGGTACTGGTAATTAGCCTTCTGGTGTCTTTATAAAAGAAAACAATATACACACCAAATATGTATAGAAGAAGGAAGGACCTGGGGAAAATGTAAACAAGCCTAAGGTCAAAATTATAACAAAAGTCTTAGAACCAAATGTTGTACAAGAAGGAGAATCAAAAGAGCAAGAAACATGTACTTCTGCTCTTAAGATAGAAAGTAAAAAGTTAAAAGAACCAACTCTGAAAGTGCATATTGAGGAAAATAACATTACTGTTGAAAAATCAAAATCCTCGGATGTGAAATATACTCCAGTAGATATGGGTCACTGTTTATCTCAAATGACTGTGAAGGTGTCATTTCTAGAAATGATGAGGATTGAAGAACACAAGGAAAAGTTGTTGTCATTATTAAACAGTGTGCCCATAATGAAAGTCCAAAATCCAGAGAATGTTGACAAGAAACCAATTAAAAAAAGGAAGGAAGTTGAAGTATTAACCTCTGAGATTCCTCAAATTTCCTTGAATACAACTTCTTCCCCAAAAGTTGTTGACCCATTTTTTCTTTCACTGATAATTAATGGAAGGATGCTAAAAAATTGTATGATTGATTTAGGAGCATCTAATACTGTTATGCCAGTGGAAATTATGAGGTCTATGGGATTACAAGTTGACACTCCTCATGGGAATGTCAAGCAACGGACTCTAGAGAAGTCTCTGTGATTGGTACCATTAAGGCTATGCCTTACAAATTAGCTATATGTCCTGATGTGGTAATGACTATGAATGTTCTTGTTGTTGATATACCACCACATTATGGGATGCTAATGTCAAGAAAGTAGAGTGCTTCAATGGGAGGTAGTATACAAAGTGATTTATCATATGCTACTTTCAACATTGCTAGAGATAATGTTAAGGTGAGGGAGGGTAGAACTCCTCACATGATAGAAAGTGGTGAAGACACTAACATTAATTGTTGCATTGATATGGATATGGAAAATTTCAAGGTACTTGTTGCATGGATATGGATATGGAAAATTTTAGGGTACTTGCCTCAAATTGGATGGATATAGATATGAAGTGAGTTAAGTTAAAAGATCAGGGTACTTTCCAAGAGTGCATAAGCTAGGAAAGTATAATTTCAAGGTACATATACTGCCTCAAGTATATGTACCCTGGAGGATTGCATTTATTGTTGCATTGCATATGCCCTATCTAGAGTGTTAGGAAAGTATCCAACATTATTTGGGACATTTTCTATACTGAAGTCCAACATGACTGTTCAATTATTTGGGAAATCTCTAAATCACCTGTGTTCTGAACTGGCCACACCATCTGGTTCCCCACCATACTTTCTTGAATATTTAACAATTGGGGCTTCTGGTCTCTAGGACATAGACTCCACATAGAAAATGCTTGGGAATTTGGACTATATCTGAATCCTTTAATCATATCACCAATTTGGACCTCTGTTGTCATCTTTAGCTCTAGTTGCTTTCTTATTTGGTCTATTACAAATGTTGAGGCTAAATCCCAGCCTTCAGCAAGCAACATTCCACTGTCCAAAACTAATATCACTTAATATGTACCCTGATATCCATTGCATTTCAGGGTACTTTCCAAGAGTGCCTCAAGTATATGAACCCAGGAAATCCTCCATCCTTGCCTAGCACATATTAAGTGATATATAAATTTAAATGCTTATAACAATAGGGTGCAGTTCCTGGTATAGGGGCAATATGGTCTCTGACCTCACTAAGGATGTGCCCCTTTAATTGAGTCCTAACAACTCCAGACTGTAGCCTATACCTTTCCTCTTGTCTAGGGAGGTTAATCTCAGTGGACATTGTGTTGTACAACATGACTGCTCAATTATTTATGTTGGACTTCAGTATGCTACTTTCAACATTGCTGGAGATAATGTTAAGGTGTTGAGGGAGGGTAGAACTCCTCACATGAAAATATTTATCATATGCTACTTTACAATCTCTATTCCCTAGCAGAGTCACCAATTTGTTGCAATTACAAGACTTTACTGTATTGTCCTTCCTCTATTGCAATTTTTTCCCTTTTCTTATTTCTTTTCTTAGATTATGATCATAGGCCCTGTTACCAGGAATAAGGGCACTTACTCTATCCTTTTTCCTTTATTTCCTCTCATAAGTTTTAGCATGAGAAGGCTGACCAAGATCAATCTTCTGCCTCTTAAGGGCATGCTCATATGTACTCTCCAGCTTTGTTTCTTTGGTCAAATTATTTATGAGTTCCTTTCAAGGAGAGGACTAAGTTTCATAGATAATTTTAGAGAGAAAAGCATTATGATAAGGATTTGATGCAGAAGTATGTATATGAGAGGATAGTTTGTAAGGCACTCTATCTCAACTACATGTAGTTTGTAAGGTACTCTACAGTATCTCCATTGGTTTATCTTTGCTAATTCATGTTTTCATTGACTCTTTTCCCAAGGGATAGGCACTGGTCTAGGATATAGTTTGCAGTTTGTTCCTCATCCAATATCATAATCATTTCAATTAATTTCATTTAGTTTTAGAACAAATCAGCTGGTCATTAGGGACTCATATCAACGGGATATTGTCCATTTTAGTGATTCCTTGGAGAGTGAATCAACTAGGTTATCCCTCCTTAAAAGGAAGAAGGATGAAAGTCCTTATATCACTAGTCTTGCTATATTGACAATCATGATTTGTATAGTTAAGAGTTGTATTTGATTATGCTTGGTCATTTGAAAATTGACTCATAAGTTGGTTAAATAAACTCCTAATAGAAAATCAGTGTCCACATTCATATATACTGTGTAATCAGTAATCATAAAGAGGTAAAACCTTCCTGAGTATATGTGGAGCTCAAAAATGAAGAAGGATTTTATTCAATCCTTAGCAAACTGTTGGATGTGTTTCCAGTTCCGGTGTTTTACCCTAAAATTTTGATGTCTTTATAATTGAAAGTTGCCCAAATTCTAAAAATATGTCTGAAATTGCAAAATCCCTGAGAAAACTCCATCTTCTTAGGTCAAAATCAAGTTAAATGGTAAAAAACCCTATGTCTTAAGTTTCATTGTATGCAAAAATGTCAAAAGCCCTAGAAATGTTAATCAGGTTTATATTTTCGAGTTACCTTTTTGGAAACTTAAGTCATGTAATATGTCATGTGCCTTTTAAGATTAGTCACCTAGTCTCTTAATACTAAACAAATATTCCATTTTATTATGAGACTTAGTGATTCACTTTAGTCGCGAAGTCTCCGAGTAATATTTACCTTTTAAATATTTTCTGGCGACATGGAGACAAAGGCTTTGGTCGCTATGTCGCAAAATAGATCATGGGTTAAGGCAAAGTGTCTAGTGACTTGGATTTTCCATAGTCACTCAGTCTCTAGATCAGATCAGGTTAGTGATGAGTTAGAAAACAATGAGTCGTGAGGTCTCTAGATATGAAGTGAGTTAAGTTAAAAGATCAGAGACTTAGAGACAACCACATGATTAAAATGAGATCAACGGTAGTCGTGGAGTCACTAATAAGATTTGATAAGTGAATATTTATTCAGGGACCTGGAGACAAGCAATAAAGAAGAGACACATGTTCAAAATGTATAAGATTGAAGCTTCAGTCGCGTGGTCTCCGAATGAAAAGGCTAAGTCAAATTTCTTATGGCGACTTAGAGACTGAGAAAATAAATGTCGTATTAAACTATAGTCGCCAAGTCTCCAAAAGTATATTAAGGTTCAGGATAAGTAATTAGGAGTTTAATGTCAGTCGTCAGATGTAGATTAAGAAAGATCTACGGTGGTCGGGAGGTCTCTTAATAAACTCTGAGTTAAGAAATTCTTTCAGCGATTTGGATTCCTTCAGTCGCGAGGTTGCTAGAAGTGAACCACAGTTAAAATAAAATGAAGAAAATCTCGTTGTCACCAGGTCTTAGAAAGAAACTAAGGTTAAGAGATTTGTTCAGCGATAAGGAGACAATGCATAGTCGCGTGGTCACCAGATAAGGAAAATGAAAGTTAAGGCGTAAAAAGAGTAAAGGTAGTTGTTGACATGAAATTGCTGAAATCATCGGCCAATATAAATGTAGAGAATTAATGACTACGTGAAAAAAGTAGCTGAGATGTCTAAAAAAGAGCCAATTATATCAAAGGTGATTCTGTTTGAATTTTATAAGGGTTTTTACTATTAATGCACTCATTTGAATTTGATTTCCTGTCACACTCAAAGGCTACGGCTAGGAATTGGATTAATGACACGGTATGCAAACTTGAAGGTGGAAGTAATTGATTTTCCAATAATGAGCTATGTACCTTGTATAATTTTTCCATAAAAGGATGATATCATTGCTTATCCTTATTTACCTTACATTCAGAATTCCAGAGTGAAATAATTTGCTAGGTTTTCTGTATCAAAAAAGGAAGTGTTAATTTAGTGAAGTTGGTTGAATTCAAAGTGATTTTTGCAGGTTTTAGTGCTTTTGAATTGAATTATGTGCATTCTAGAGGAGGAATAGGGTTTCTGAGAATAGATTTGTTTCAATATCGGTGAAAAGAAGTGGAAAATAAAATAGAATAGAGCAGAATTGAGAAAAATGAGTAGAGCGGTCAGCGTAGCTTCCACCAGTGGGAAAAATGATAATGTTGATGAAGATGATAAAGGAAAGAGAAACTTTTCTGATGAGTTCCTGAAGCTGCTGCCTTGTTCCACTCAAAACAAGAAGGCAAATGTAGATATTCTATCAGATGAGTATGCAGACATAAGAGATGCCAAAACTCTAGGGTCCACAGGTTTTTCTCTTTTCAATTACTTTTACAAAAATTGTGATAAAGCTATGCCTATTTCAAACCCTTGGACTTGTGGATTGGCTAGATTGTTAGTCCCTGATGTATTTGTAGATGTAGACCTATTCCTAGGACTAGCACACCATTATGACCCATTAAAAAAAAAATTAAAAAGAATGATGGAACTGTGTTGTTAGCCTTAAATAGAAATTCTTTCATGCAAGCTTTTGGCTTTTACAGCACAATGTCCAGTGAGATTAACCTCCCTAGACAAGAGGAAAGGTATAGGCTACAGTCTAGAGTTGTTAGGACTCAATTAAAGAGGCACATCCTTAGTGAGATTAGAGACCATATTTCCCCTATACTAGGAACTGCACCCTATTTTTTACAAGGATTTAAATTTCTATATAAAATACATTGCATATGCCCTATCCAGAGTGCTAGGCAAGGATGGAGGAGCTGGGAGAATAGGTGCTGGGATTCTCATGATGGTCTTAGACTTACAGGATGTACACTCCAGCACCAGCTATGACTACATTCAGTATATTATCAATAGGATGCATGAGGGGTTTGTTGTCATTCAAAAGAAGGAGAAGGAGCCTAAATTCTTGCATTATTCAATCCTAATGCATCTATTGTTGCATTTAAACTATAATATTATGGATCTGCCAAATCTGAACCCTCAGTGGTTATATTACAACCAGCCAACCCTATCCAGTTTTGAATTAAAATTTGGAATTTCACTGCCAAAGACTGTGGATTTTGTGGATTTGAGAATTGGGTAGTTTACCCATTAATGCAAAGTTTAGGAATGAACAAAACTAGGCTCCCAGTGAAGGTGTTACAACTACTAAGACCCTATCAGTATGTAGACAAATGGGAGGGAGACCATAACTGGGGTGACTTCTATTTGGAGAGAAATTTTACAATTATTAGAGTCTATGGATGTTCTCATCCTCCTCATATTTTACCATATCATGTACCAACCAGAATTGCTGCAATGGAATTCATTTGGCAGCTTATGCTAACTGATAATAAACACCTTGCATCTCATAGGAAGGGGACATTTACCCCTAGACAATTCAAGATATATCAATTTACAATTGGCAAGAAGGCCATTGACTTAGTGTGCAACTGGCTGAATGGTTACAAGATGGGTGTTGCCTTATACAGGTATATTGATACAAAAGGTTTCATTGCAGGAGCTAAGAAACTCCTTACTCCTACCATTCCTAACACTTATCTACTTGGTGAATGTGTGGAGGAAGATACTACAAGAAATATTATTGATGAAGGGGAGGTGAAGCTGAGAAGAGACAAAATCCAAGAACTATTAGATTTGGAAAGACAAGTGAAGAGAAGAGGAGTGGAATTTGGGGGGTTCTTACCTAATTTGCCTTATTTTGATAGAATTGAAGCTATGTTGAACAATCATCATACTTTATGTGAACAATCGGAGAATCACCTGGAAGTGAAAGGAAAAGGGCAAGAAGATCTGGAACACTCTGATTCAGAGTATGAGGAGGATAGTGATGAAGGATATCCAATTCTAAGCCCACCTCTAATGGATCAGCCACCACAGGGCAGTGAACAAGCAATGACAGCAGGTGAAATGATCACCATTAATTTGACCAAAGAAATAGAGAAAGAGAGCACAGATGAGCTTACCCTTATGAGGTAGAAGATTGATCTTGGTCAGTCTTCTCATGCTAAAACTTATGAGAGGAAAGAAAGGAAAAAGGATAAAGTAAGTGCCCTTATTCCTGGTAATAGGGCCTATGATCATAATCTAAGAAAAGAAATAAGAAAAGGGAAAAATTTGCAACAAGAGGTGGAAGAGGATATAGAGTTGCCTCTGAAAACATGTATAGATGAGAGACTGATCCACCAATAGCAATTTCTAAAAGATGAAAATTTCATAAAAAAATTATGAATTCAAGGATTTCCTCAGATGGATTAAGCAGAAACAGATCAAAGAACAGTTGAGATTAGCTGGTGAGGAAGCAGTGACAAATGAGGCTCTCCTAGCTCTACAAACATATGATCCTAAAACTGGAGATATTACGCCTGAAGAAGCCAGGAAATTAGTGTTGGACAGTGGAATGTTGCTTGCTGAAGGCTAGGATTTAGCCTCAGCATTTAAAATAGACCAAATAAGAAAGCAATTGGGCCTAAAGATGACAATTGAGGTCCAAATTGGTGATATGATCAAAGGATTTGGATATAGTCCAAATTCCCAAGCATTTGCTACGTGGAGTCTATGTCCTAGAGACCAGAAGCCCTAATTGTTAAATAATCAAGAGAGTGTGGTGGGGAACCAGATGGTGTGGTCAGTTCAGAACATAGGTGATTTAGAGATTTCCCAAATAATGACACACTGGGCACATTTGAATGAAGATAAGAAAAAGAAATTGTCTGAAAGATGTGAAACTTTAGTAGATGAGGCTAGTGCTCTAGCTAAGGACAGAGAGTTATGCCAAATCAAGATTCATGAACAAGAGAGGGTAATTGCTAAATTGACCAAACAATTTCTATAAAAGCCAGAAGTTGTATATGTACCCTCAGAGCAGCCTCCACATACAGAAGAAAAAGTTGAAACTGAGGAAGAAGAAAAAATAGAGGATGTGGCTAAAAGAGATAATGAGATTTCCATAAATGCATTGTTGAATATACTTCAGCATAGGATTGATATCCTAAAAGATAAAACTGATATAATCCTAAATGCATACAATAAGTTACCTACTTTACATGTTGAGGTGATAGGTTACATCTCCATTTTGAATCCTTATTTCACAACTTGGTCAAGTAGGGTACAGCTATTTGAGAAGTTGGCTTATTTGCAGCCACATAAGCTAGATCTACCAGAGATTGTGATAGAGGTGGGGGTTGAGATTGAGAAAATAAATGTAGCTTTACCTTTCTTCAAAGGAAAGTTAAATCAGATTGAGGTGAAGATCAGCCTCTTGGGATCAAGTTTTAACCAGTTTATTCCTCCAATCAAGGGAGAGGATGATCAGATTAAGGCCTTGGAGGTCTGGAAAAGTGAATTTGATAGCATGCTACCTAATAAAGAGGCATTTATTTTGGATTCAAATCTAGATATGGAAAGCTATAATAAGATTTTAGATGAAAATTTCAAGGCAGAAACTGACATAAATAAATTCATAGTGGATGTTAAAGGCATAACTAATGTCAGATGGGAAAGGCAACAGGCACAACTGCAAAGAATTTAGAGCTTTAATTGGCCTATAGAAGATGATCTGGAAGCATGGGAATTGAATACAAAGCCAAAGAAAAAGAAGACTGTTGTAGTGGATGTTGATGTCTTGGATGAAGAGTGAAAAGGGGGACACTTAGCACCTGATCTAAGAGCACAGGAAGGTTAGCAATCATAAAAGACAAGTTTAGGTTAGCCTATAATGGTCGTCACTTGGTCTCAATGCAAACATTTTATGCTATCCTGAACATAATCAGACAAAGGTACCAAAGTTCATATAAAGATAGAAAAGAGGAAAGCTGCCATAATTGACTTTTTGAGGAATAAAAGAATGTTTGAGGATCTGACACACAGTTTCTTGGAGAACAGGCAGGTTGGTCATCGTTAAAGAATACAAGAAACTATCCTGGGAGAACACAAACCAAAGGTGTCAAAGATCATATGAAGACAAAAAGCAAATCAGATTTCATTCTCTGCTTTTGTCTTTCCACCGCTTGGGTCACTTTTCTCTTTTGTTTTTTCTACAATTTTAGGGTTAGGTTTCTTAAACCATCTGAATCTTGTTGCAACCTTATCTCAAGGATTCCAAGATGGTTTATACCTATAAATAGATCAAATGTAATAGTTTTAAAAAGAGATGAAATATAATTATAAGCTAGACTTCTAGATTTCAGTATGTCTTTTTTGAGCTTTTAGCCTTTATATGTACTGAAGCATAAATTTATGAATAAAATATAGTACAACTTTATTCTATATTTTTTTTGTCTCTTTTCTTATTGTGTGTACTCTTTTATGTTTAATTTGTAAGGCATGTTGGTGCAGGAGCACCTAGGTAAGGCTCTTTGGTGACCTAGGGCTTCTAGAGTTCTTTCGGATTGTAGTGGTTCTAGCCAGACCACTAGTTGAATAATAGGACTAGAGGTGTCCTAAGGTGTGTGTTAGCTCTTTAGGGAACATCTTTTCAAGTTTTGGTCTTTTAGGAGATAAGTGTCAAATTGGACCCAAATTGCCAATGTTGTGGCAATGGTGTGAATCAAGCACATAGGGGTCAAATGTAGAAAGAAAGTGTTTTAGGACCTAAGAGAGGTAGGCAT
>MU224443.1:1784451-1808213 GCA_018584345.1 Thuja plicata
ATATTGTGGAAAGTTGTCAAAATTGTCAATGTTGTCATTGACAACATTGACAACAATTATGCAAGAAGAGCATTTTCGCTCAAATGGTTATTGTAACTGTCTAAAACCATCAGATTAGGGATGGGGATAAGTATAATAGGCCTTCCTCGACCTATAAGCAAGGTTGGTGAACATTTTGAATATACAATTTTTTTGTGTGTGCAATTTGTAGAGCAATTTTAGTGAATTTTCTTGATTTCAGTAGTTAGATGGATTAGATTTTAGTCTATAGTTACTGATTAATGTAGGGTAGGTTATTTGAATATTCTTTGTAGTGTTCTTTTGTTAATTTTAAGTCTTTGTTTTGGTTTAGTTAAATTCTTTGTGTTTTGCCATGTCGTTGGTCTCAACCAGGCATGTTGGACAAATGGGGTCTTAACTCAACTTGCCACTGTAGGTTCTTTATGGGCTCTTGGCATGGGTGAGGAGACTCCATGTACATTATTTGTATAGGAGGGGCCCAAGAAATTGGTTTTTCTATTTTTTCAATGATGCCCTAGGCGAGCCTATTGTGCATGGCTAAGGACTGAGATATATTGCAAATGTTGTAAGGAGGGTTGAATGCATTGGTGGCTTCAACCAAAGATCATGGAGGAATAGAGTAATGTGTGAAGGAACCCCAATTAAAAGGAGAAGGTTGGAGGAGTTATTTGGTGTGTTGAAAGAACACTCTTTTGTTCAGACTCTCAATAAGCCCTAAAACCCTAATTTTTAGGCATGATTGTAGGAAGGGTTGTACAGATAATTTGAGGATTGGAGATCTTTAAAATCTCAAGGTACTCAATACAGGGTTTTTGAATCATAAACCTTTTTGGAGGCTTGTGTGGAAAAATTTCAAGTTATCTTCAAAGAGGGTAGAAAAAGGCCTAATTGGCTTATAGCCCTATTTGGGGTGAGAAAGGTGCATTTTGAAGCACTCAATTGTTATATGTTTGTGAAAGGTGTATGTAGGGGTTCAAATGGAACCAATGGAGGTCTTATTGACCTATCCTTCCATGGAGCTAAGTCCTAAGAGGAATTGATGCAATTCTTGAAGATTGAAACTAAGAAATACCTACTTAGTTTGTGTTGCAAAGTGGAGCATTCTTGATCAGTACAATTGGTGTACAGTAGGTGAAAGGTTAGGATCTTGTGTGGAGATACCTAAGGAGTGTAGGTTTGGTCATAGAACCCTACTAGGTCAGTGAGTTTGCCTAAGGAGACCCTAGGGAAGAATAGGGTAGAGAGCAAGCCTACGTGTGTTACATCAGAGTGGTATCAGAGCCCCAAAAGATTTGGGATTGTATATGTCAGAGGTGGAATATTGTGGTTCCATAGACATGGTAACAAATGTAGTTATCTAGGGACATGGATGAGAAAAAGGAGAGGAATAGACTCCTTGAAGAGGCCCTAGCAGAGATGAAGATAAAACTACAAGAAGTAGTGGATGCAAGAGACCAAGGTAGAGAAGGTGAAACGAGTGATAGAGGGAAGCAGAAGGTTGAAGAGGATGATATTATCTCTGAACTAGACCCTATGATGGAATAGGAACCATTATTGAAATCCATCAAGGCATTGGGTGGTAAATCCTTAGAAGGTATTCTATTGTTTAGTGGGAAAATGGACATTGAAATAGTGTTGGATTGCATTGAAGGGATGGAGAATCACTTCGAGTGTGAAGGCATAACAGATGCACAAAAGGTTAAGGTGGCTAAGTCAAGGCTTAGGGTATCATCCCTAACATGGTGGAAGTACCTACAGGATAAAAGAGTCAGACTTGGGAAGCAACCTATAGCAAATTGGCAAGCAATGGTAACTAAGATGAAAGAGAACCTTTTACCAGAAGATTATGAGATCCAACTCCATAAAAGGAGACAACGATTGAAGTAGAAAGATATGGATGTAGCCTCCTGTATACAGGAATTTCAAAGACTCTGTCTTAGGTCAAAGAAACAAGAAGAAGAGCCAATCAGAGTGGCTAGGTATTTAGGTGGTTTGAAGTGGAACATCCAAGAAGAGATTAGCTTGTAGACTCCCACCACTATTCAGAGATGTCAACAGCTAGCTCTCAAGGTTGAAGAGAAAAATAGAAAGAAGTGTGACTCTAATCTGAAGGGTAGAGGTAGAGGAAGAGACCAAAGAGGACAGAGAGGAGGTTACCAAGGTAGGGGCAGTGAACAAAGAAGCCAAGGTGAAAATAGATTGACAGAGCACACCAATGAATCCACACCAAGAGGTGGTTATGGTAGAGGTAGAGGTAATCAGAGTGGGTCCAATAGAGGGAGAGGAGGTAGAAGAAACTCCTATTTTTCAAATATGAAGTGTTACAATTGTGGACAGATTGGTCATCCAGTATATAGGTGTCCTGATAAGCCTACTACATCCAATAGTTACAAGAGGGTAGCTTATGTTCAAGAAGACACTTCTAGTGTTAAGGCACCTGATGTTGATCATATAGACTCTGAGATGGGTGAGAATCTGATGTTTAGAAGGGTATTAATTAGGTAGCCAATGAAGGATGAGCCTAAGTGAACCGCCTTACAATAGGTGCTTAGTAATCGTGCCCAAAGCCTCTCTTAGGAATAATGTATTCAATCTAAGGATCACTTCTCCCACCATGAGGTGAATTTAGTTTTTCAACCCAGGGACGTATACTTGAAATGGTATAGCACAGTATGTGCACTAAGTTCCTTAAGGAGCCAGTCTACCTATGCTGTAGGAAAGTAAAATACATGAAAGGAATCTATACTAGGGCTGTAGGAAGGGAAACACACTTAGTCCTTACTAAAATGAATGCTACAACTTGCAAACTTCTATTGAAATCTATTCTTTCAACCTAGAGCATTTGCTATAGCTATCCTTGCAGGTGTTGCAGGAACATTCACAAAGTACAATGTTGTAGGAAGAAACTGTAATCTTATATCTAGAATACTGGAAATGCATGAAGTAAATCTATTCTACTTCTACTCTAATCCACCTACCAATTGGGCCCCCTAGGTTGGCTTATGCTAATCTATAAACACAGAATATGAACCAAAATTTACTTCATTATCTTTCAAAACTGGTTACATGAAAAATAAGACATGAAGCTGAAAATGAACTTGCTGAACAAGATATATCAGAGCATTGTTCTCCTTTCAAAAATCCAAACTTACAAACAAACAGTCTCCTCCCTATAAATAGAGGATTGACTTCTTTATTCAAAATAGAAAAGGAACTAACTAACTAAAACCCCACCAAAGAAAGAGAACAGGAAGTGCAACGGCCCATGATGTGCACAAATGAAGTCTGGGCGATCAAGTCAACATGTTGGTAATCTGGAGGGAATATAGCAGAGCTATATTTATGCATCTCTAAAATAGTGGCTCCTAATTCATAGCAGTCGTGACTTCTATTGCCATGATGGCTTATCCACACAAAGCTGGTCTTTACGTCCTCCTTCAATGCTGTCGACCACTCCTAGCGACTCCTACTCCCTAGAAAGATTAGTTAATATGCAAAAGATATTCATGCAATCAGCTTATCAAATTAATCTAGACATTAGAACACACATTCAGATTATTATATGAAATACTACAACATATATATAATATTGGCGTAATATGACATATCTATTCCATCTATGGCTTAATGGTTCTTTTTTGTACTTAACAAAAGTTCAACTGACTTAAAGTTCACAATTGTTCTAATAATACTTGAAAATAGAGTGCAAGGACTAATATAATAAAGACAGTAAAACAGGCTCATCATTTGCCCCTTGGCAAGCTGAATGCTTGTCCTCAAGCATTATATCTTCTGGTAATTTCCCTGAAATCTCCAACCTTTGTTCTTCCTCTCCTTTGACTTTTAAAGGTGTAATAGAACCCCTTTGTTCTCTCCCAGACACCCACTATGTGATCTTCTTGAAGTCGGTCTAGTCTGTCAGTGTTGATGTCATATAGGGGTTAGAGCAGCATCAGTGGCTGCATGGTGAGTGGACACCAGAGTTCTCATCTAGTTTTCCTTCCCAGCTGTATGTATTTTGGTGCCCTTTAGATAGCTGCTTGGAGGTCGATAGGACTATATTGTTCTGATCTCTTCAATATCTCAGATAACCTACCCCATCTGCTTCTGGCTCTGACTAGGGCTCTCTGAAAGACAAATTAAGATAAACCATCATATTCGGCATAAACCTTTGTTATAATCCTAAAAATTTTGTCCCTTGTTTCTTCCTTAATTTTTCCATAAGTCAAATTGAGCCAATCTCTGAAGAGTGTAGCTGGCTTGCTTCTCTCTGCTCTTAATGGTAATGGCTCTTTTTTCTCATGTTCCCTATAATTTTCCAATTGTCTATCATAGTTGGCTTCATTGTGCATATAGGACATCAATGGCCTTAGGTGGATATCCCCCATGTAGAGTAGAGGATTCCACTCAGTCTCAGCTGAGATAATGAAATTATGCATTTATAGTTCACAGAGGAGATTTTGTTGCCATGAGGGAAGAGTCTGATAAAGACCATAAAACTCTTGGGTTGGCTTGAACTCAGAATCAATATCTTTGATGGTCATCATTAGTTGGAACAAGAGGAACTATTCCTTCAAACACATGGTATAGATCCTAGGAGGTGGCCTACACGCAATGATCTAATCAGCTAATTTGAGGGCATGATCCATTTTATGTTTTTGTTTTTCCAGTTGTTCTTTCAATTCTACAATTTCTTCCTCTTACTCTGTTATGACCTTCTTTAGTTTCTTCTTTTCTTCTCTCCATAGAGTTTTTGTTACCACATATTTATTATGCAATCCAAAGAGAAGCATTTGTAACGTGATCATGCCACTATCTTTTGTCTAATTTCTTTGCCTCCTCTGTTCCTTCCAAGACTTCTCTAGGAAACTTACTAACCATGTTATGTTTTAGGGCACTAAGGAATTTTATGCATGGGCTGACTGATGGATTACTGAGGTATTCTCCTCGTTAATGACTGGAATATCTTGATGGATTTCCTGGGAACTATTTTGAAAATCACCATGTTAAGCTTTATAAGTTTCTGTGGAGTGCGGACGAAAGTCTGGAACTGCAGACTGATTTGGGGAATCATCTGGAATTATTTGCACATTGGGTTGTTCATTAGATTGCATAGGAGAAGTGAGTTGGCTTATGGAGGATGCCCTAGGGAGCTGCCCTCTAATTCTAGGACTCCTTCACACAGGGGTCTCCGTAATTTCTATAGCCTTTTATTTAGTAGTCTTCTTTGGCTTCTCTACTGCAGGAGTAGCTACTGTAGGAACCGGCTTCCTTTTCTTCCCTTTCGAAGAAGTAGGGATTTGTGGTTTGGCTGCAGGAAGTGAAGATTCTTCCTCTAATTTTAATTTTCATTTGGCTTGAGAAGAGGTAGGTACATTTCTCTCATGAGAAGGTAAGGGCACATTTCCTTGAAGATTTACGATTTCTACCCCTTGGGTATCTTTTTCAATGGCTGGGTCAGTTGGTATTACATTATCATGCCCAGTTTGTTCATTAGGGTTAACCTGTGGTTGTAGGGTTTTGCGGTAGACAAACGCTGACCATGTCATGGGAGAGGTATCCCTAAGATATCTTTCTATTAATAGTTTAATTAGGGCATGGTGGGTAAGATAATTTGCATTCCCTTTTTGGGTCTCTTCAGCACTAATGCATTGCATGTTATATAAAAATTTTGGAACATTTACTACTAGATTATGCCTCACATAACTCAGTAATTTGAAATGATGTGCATGTAAATTGAAAAATCTCCCTTCACATGTGAAATACCTAATGATATGCATAGCCAACTCATTATATGGTGGAGGGATAGACATTCTCTTGCAACCTTGTTTGGTAATCTCCAAAGGAGGATCACCCGGTAGGGTGAACTAAGCCCTTGCTGATCTAGCATCATGAACATTAGGGTAATGTTCTCCAACCATTGGTAATCCAGTAAATTCTACAATCTGCTCCTTTGTCGTGACCACTATTAATCCCCACACCGTTGCCTGACCTTCTTCAAATATACTCACAAATTCTGTTGCTGAGTCCTCGTCAAATTTTGTTAACCTTAGGAAATACCCCAACTAGCCGCATGCATTGAATCTTCTTACTGCCTCAACATCTAAGAGTAACACTCCATGCACAATCATCTCATGTCTTTGTAGCTGGCCTCCCATCTATGCCTGCTAATTTTGATTTTCCTTCTCAGTATTAGGTGGATGCCTTATTCCTTATTTGAATTCCAGACTACAAGGACTATGAGCTTTCTCCTAAATTTCTCTTTTTTTCTTGGCATGAACAATGGTGATGAATTAAATCAGGAGAGATTATAATCTTTACTGTGGGTTGTCACTTGACTTAATTATAAGTCACATCAAGTTTGACAATCATGGAGGATTCAGGAATAAAAGTATAACAATTGTGTGATATAACACTTAGAACTTTAATGAGGCAAGGCTAAGTACAGATTTGAAGTGACATAAAATCTTTCAGGCGTAAACAGAAATGATAGTTTGGAATTAATACACTTCCCTCCCCCCTACTTAACATTGACAAGTGTCCACGCTTGGTAGACGTGGCACGAGGGATGAAACTGGCGTAATGTCCTAATGATATATATTTTGCAGTACTAGATACAATTATCGAAATCTATGCGCTAAAAATGGAAAAAAATTGAAAAGCACGTACCTGTCATTCAATCTTTGCATATGCCAAAAAAGATGGTGAGAGT
Organism: Thuja plicata; assembly: GCA_018584345.1. Taxonomy (NCBI): domain Eukaryota; kingdom Viridiplantae; phylum Streptophyta; class Pinopsida; order Cupressales; family Cupressaceae; genus Thuja; species Thuja plicata. The sequence goes on from MU224443.1 coordinate 1,791,185, forward strand.
GGTACGAAAATGGCAGCGGCTTATGTTAGCATACCCGGCTGCTTATCTAAAGTTTTTTAAAGGAATAAATGATGATGACGCAGAAGGTGGGTGGGTGGTAGATTAAAGAATTGAGATGAGTTGGAAAGTAGAAATAGAAAGTGAATGGAAGAATGTACTTCATGTGAACACGAAGCATTTATTATGGACATGCTTGATGGATTTTTACTGAAGAGCTACAGGAAGAAGGTTTGCACCCTCTGCTGTAGGAAGTGTTACCTGTTGCTCGTCTATTTTCTGTTGTTTGAATTGATGCAGGAAGTCTTCTTTTGTTTGAGGTTGGTGATATAGCTTTAGCCGATGTCCATTGACTAGAAGCTTGAAGTGTACTAGATCAATTATGGTCAACTAGATGGCTATATTGGTGAAAACATGGCTTATTTCATATGGCCCCAGCCATCTTGTCTGTAGCTTTCCTAATATTTCCTTGACTCTTGAATCATGTAGTAATGCCCAGTCTCAAACTTGAAATTGTTTTCTCTTGATATGTGAGTCATGTCATTTCTTCCTTTGTTTTTGGACTAGTTCAGTTCTCTCTAGTACATATTTACACATTTCATCCAGAGAATTGAGGTGCATTAATCATTTCTTTTGTACTGCAGGAAGATCGATATTTAACTGCAGTGTTGTCCTCAGTGTTTTGTGTTCAAATTCAACTGGTAGCATAGTTGTTTTTCCATACAATAGTTCAAATATTGAATCTTGTAGTGGTCTTCCAAGTTTTCCTATATGCCTAGACGCCTTCTGATAGTCAGCTGCTCTAGTCCTAGCGATGCAGATGAACTATCTTTGTTAGGATGGCTTCTATTCCCCGATTTGTAACTTCAACCTATCCATTGGCTTGAGGGTGATAAGGGTTGGACTTCCTATGTCTGATATTGTATTCTTTCATGAGCTTTGTTATTAAATTGGAAGTGAATTGGGTGCCTTGGTCAGTTACAAGCTCTCTTGGTACTCCATATCTCGTGAAAATCTCATCATACAAAATTTTTGCAACTTTATGGTCTCGGGCATGTTTCATAGCTTTTACTTCGACCCATTTGGTCAAATAATTGGTGCACACTAGGATGTAAGAATTCCCATTGGATGGAGGGTCTATTGGACCAATGAAGTCCATACCCCATTTTTCAAATGGAGTGACCACCATTTTTGGATTTAATGGCATTTCATCAGACTTAGTCGGTCTGCCCATTCTTTGACATTTGTCACACTTTCTTGTATATTTGGTTGCATCCTTGTGAAGTGTAGGCCAATAATATCCAGTTGTTAAAATCTTTTGGGCTGTTCTTTTTGCTGCAAAGTTTCCCCCTCACGGTTCATCATGACAGGCATGGAGAATGTCATATGTCTCATCTTCTCTCACACATCTACACATTACTTGATCAGGTCCAATGTAAAATAGCCTGTTATTAATCCAATAGAAATTAAAACTTTTTTCAACCAGTAATCTTCTCTCTTTGTAAGAAAAATGTGTTGGAACTTTGTTAGCTGCAAGGTAATTAGTTATGTCTATATACCACGGACTTTGGACAGTAATATGAAACAAATTCTCATCTGGAAAAGCATCATCTATCAAAGTAGTATCTTGTTCTGTATGGTAGATTCTCAACTGATAATTAGCTACTAAATTTGCCTTGCCAGACTTGTCAACTATAGTGATGTAAAATTCCTGCAAAAGAAGAAGCCATCTTGCTAACCTGCCTGTGATAGTAGGTTTGTTCATGAGATATTTTATTGCTGCATGGTCAGTATGAACAAAAATAGGATAGCCAGTTATGTAATGATAGAATTTGTTCAAGGAATATACTACTGCTAGTAATTCTTTCTATGTCACTATGTAGTTTAACTCTGGTCCATGGAGGCTTTTGTTAATGCAGTAAATTGCATTTTCCAGGTTACTAGAAATTTTTCCTAGGACATCGCCTATTGCGTAGTCTAAAGCATCTATGTGAATGTGGAATGGAAAAGTCCAATCAGGACCCCTAAGTATGGGTGCAGTGGTTAACAATTTCTTAAGCTGCAGGAAGGATTCATCACATTCTTTTGTCCTGTTAAATTCAGCCTCTTTAGTAAGCAAAGTATACAAAGGACTAGCTATTTGACTAAAATTTTGGATAAACCTTCTATAGTAGCCAGCATGTCCTAGGAAAGACCTAACATCTTTCTGCTTTATAGGAATCGGCAATGTTAGAATTACCTATATTTTCATAGGATCTACCTGGATTCCAGCTTCAGATATGAAATGTCCCAGCACTATGCCTTCTTGCATCATCATGAAACATTTGTCACTATTGAGAGACAAATTTTGTTCCTAACATCTGATTAGCACTCTTTCCAAATTCTTTAGGGCTTCCTCAAAGGTGACTCCATATGTAGTAAAGTCATCCATATATATCTCCATACAATCATGTGATATATCAACAAAAATCCTAATTACAGCTCTCTGGAAGGTAGCTGGTGCATTGCATAGACCAAATGGTAATATAGAATAGGCATATGTACCCCAGGGGCATGTGAATGTATTCTTCTCCTGATCTTCTGGAGCAATGCTAATCTGGTTGTAGCCACTGTATCCATCTAAAAAGGAGAAATATTTCTTACCAGCCAAAGTGTCTAGGACTTGATCAACAAAAGGTAAAGGAAAATGATCCTTTTTTGTGGCATTATTGAACTCTCTATAATCCACACATATTCACCGTTTCCCCCCTTTCTTAGGTACAATGACTAACAATGATACCCACTTGCTATCAGAGATTGGATAGATGAAACCAGCATCTAGTAATTTTTGTAATTCACTTTTGACTATCACTCTCAATGCTGGATTTATCCTTCTTTGAGGCTAGCATAGTGGTAATCTTCCATCATTAATGTAGATCCTATGGGTACAGAGCTTGGGGTTTAGTCCCAACATGTCTCCATAATTCCAAGCAAAGGCTTTCTCATGCTTACACAAGAGTTTAGTTAACTGTTCCATTTGCTGAGGTGGCAACTTGTTTACATGGAGATTATGACCAGGGGAAATTTCCATAGTAGTTATTATCTTGACCCTTGACATCTCAGGTACTGGGTTTGTAGCAATTTCACATGGTAAAAATTGGCTAATTACTTCAGGGCTTGCTGGAAAGATACAGTCTTCATAGGTACATAGCTACAGAATAATACTTTCAGAAACATATTTTACTGCTATACACCCATTGGTAAGAATACTCTGTATTACATCATCTTCCTCTTGCATTTTTAGAAAATATTGTCAATGCATCATCATGAGCTGAGCAACAGAATTGACCTCTTCTTCCTCATCTCCTAGTTCTGGCCAAATGGGATCCTTCAAATCTGGTTGAGGCTGGGAAGGAGGATAGAGTACTATTTTCTTTATTTCCTGACCATTTGAAATTGTCATACTTCCTGATCTGCAACTAATTTTTGCATCAGTGGTGGCTAACCAAGGTCTCCCCAAGATGAATGGATAGCCAGCAAAGTTTACTTTTGGTGATAAGATGAGAAAATCAGTAGGTTATTCCCATGAGTCTAGGGTAACTACCACATCTTCTACAAGACCATCTGGAGTGACTGTTGAACTATCAGCAAGTTGTAATATTGTTGGTGTTGTTTTTAAGCCTTCTATTCTTAGTCTGTGCATTGTATCTTTGGTCATCACATTAATTTATGCCCCCAAATCAACTAAAGCATTTTTAACAGATTGTCCATTAATTATCAAGTCAACTACTGGACTTCCAGGGTCTGAATACTTGGGTATAAATACCTTTCCCAACATGATATCCGCAAGTTTCCCTATGACATGAACTATTTGAGGGTCTTTCTTCCTCCTCCCAAGCTTTTTAAGGCATGCATCCTTAATTTCTTTCCCATAGATAGGAACATCTTTGATAGCTTGAAACAGAGGTATTTGGATGTGCATATTTTTTATCTGTTTGAGAATATCAAAAGGCATTTCCTCTTGGGACATAGGTTTTTCTATTGTGAACCTTTGTGGAAAAGGAGGTTCAACTGAGCTTTCATCATCATTTTTGCTAGATTTTTGAGTTGATTGGGTGGTATTTTGCAATATAGCCTCTGGAAGAGGTGTTGATGCTGCAGGAGTGTCTGCAACTTCTATGATAATAGGTTGTTCGGGTGCAGGAAGAGGAGTACCTAACCTCAGATGTATGTCAGATATCTCTAGAGCGTAAGCAGGATACTGTTGTGTATCAGTAGTATACATTGGCTATTCTTGTTGCTTGTTATTTGGATTTGGTTGCAACTAAGCAAGAAATTGTATTTGCTTTGGATTGGGGAGGCATTATTGCAAGAGGTGGCATTGGTGGTGGTAATTGTGGAAAATTAGGATTTTGGTTAGGCCACTATGGAGGTCCCCTGCATTGATTATTTTGCTGCCAATTCCCTTGCGATGGTTGCCATTGGTTTTGCTGGTTAGGCCACTGGTTATTTTTCTAGTTAGGCCACTATTTATTTTGATGGTTAGGCCACTGGTTATTTTTTTGGTTAGGCCACTGGTTATTTTGTTGGTTAGGCCACTGGTTATTCCAGGGTGGCTGAGAGTACTGAGGATTATTCTGGTAACTTTAGTTTTGTCATTGACTATTGTAAGGATTTGAAAATTGTAATGGGTCTTGAGGCATACCTTGTTGTGGTGCCCATGGGCAATGTTGAGCAATGAAAAACACTTTCTCATTATCTCCTTCTATCTTCATGTACTCAGTAGGCAAATGTTGATCTTCCAGGTTCGCCACTAGCTTGCACTCGCAGTCTTTCTTTTGTTTCTGGCAATGAGGACAATATTCAGCCAACTGCAATTCAGCATCTGCATGTTTCTTCTTGGCAGTCTAGTGTCAAGATGTGTGGCAACATCATTAATGATGTCTTTCTTGAAATCTGCTAGCAAGTTAGATATCTCCAACTTGGAAATACATGAACTGCTCCCTTTAATTGTTGTAGACCGATATCCTCTGCTTTTCTTCCCAGTTGATATGGAGTAGTTGAGACATATTTTATTGAGATCATCCCAATAGGATTGGGATATGTCCCCACCATCCATGAGGTCCAATTCTTCCAGACAGCTTTCGTTCACTCCTCTCAAGAAGACTAGTTTATGTGAATCCTCCGCCAGAACATGTTGGGGATTCTTCTGCATGGTGTATAAAAATGTGAAACATAGTCCTCCAAAGTTTTGTCCTCCTTTTGTGACATACTAAAAATGTCATCTGCCCTTGGGTCACTCCCCTTGCAATAATCTTTGTATTTCTCTAGAAATAGGGTCTACATCTCATCCCATGTGCCTGCTGCATTTGCTCCTAATCCCATGAACCACCGTAAGGCTGACTCTTTCAGTGTTGTTGGAAATAGCTTGAGTTTGTGGGCATCAATGTTATAGTCAAAGCTATGACAGAGGATGTCAAACTTGAACAAAAAGGTGTCAGGATCTTCAGTTATCAGCCCATACAAATTTGGAAGTGCAACTGAGGGTATATTCTTGAGGTTTGCATTGTTTATAAAGCTTGGCAGAGGAAATGGGAAAGTAGGGTGTGTCATTACTGGAGGTATCAAGGGTGGTACTTGTTTTTGGAAAGGAATATTAGCCACAAGATTGTTATTAGAAGGTGTGTTTGGGTTAGAATTATCAAGAAATCTGGCCAAGATTTCAGCAAAAGGCCAAAAACCACTTATATCAAAAGATCCTTCTCCAGCGGTAGATGTTGCAGGAAACTTGGGACTTGCATCAACAAAAGGCAACTCAACTTCTTCAGCTTGCTCATTCAAATTTGTAGGTTCTCCTAGAAGAAATCTTCCATATTTGTCTCTTCTTCTTCCCCTTCGATGCATGCAAATGAACTCTTCACACTGGTGAAGCAAATTTAGGACCACAAACCATTAAACTAACTAAAAGACTCAAAAGGTTTCTTAGCTTGACACCATCCCCGACAACGGCGCCAAAAATGAACTGCCTCACAATAGGTGCTTAGTAATCATGCCCAAAGCCTCTCTTAGGAATAATGTATTCAATCTAAGGATCACTTCTCCCACCATGAAGTGCATTTATTTTGTCAACCCAGGGACGTATACTTGAAATGGTATAGCACAGTATGTGCACTAAGTTCCTTAAGGAGCCAATCTACCTATGCTGCAGGAAATTAAAATACATGAAAGGAATCTATACTAGGGCTGCAAGAATGGAAACACACTTAGTCCTTACTAAAATGAATGCTACAACTTGCAAACTTCTACTGAAATCTATTCTTTCAACCTAGAGGATTCACTATAGCTATCCTTGCAAGTGTTGTAGGAACATTCACAAAGTACAATGCTGCAGGAAGAAAATGTAATCTTATATCTAGAATACTGGAAATGCGGGAAATAAATCTATTCTACTTCTACTCTAATCCACCTACCAAGTGGGCCCCCTTGGTTGGCTTATGCTAATCTATAAACACAGAATATGAACCAAAAGTTACTTCATTATCTTTCAAAACTGGTTACATGAAAAATAAGACATGAAGCTGAAAATGAACTTGCTAAACTAGATATATCAGAGCATTGTTCTCCTTTCAAAAATTCAAACTTACAAACAAACAGTCTCCTCCCTATAAATAGAGGACTAACTTCTTTATTCAAAACAGAAAAGGAACTAACTAAATAAAACCGTGCCAAAGAAAGAGAACAGGAAGCGCAACGGCCCATGACATGCACAAATGAAGTATGGGCGATCAAGTCAACATGCTGGTAATCTGGAGGGAATATAGTAGAGCTATATTTATGCATCTCTGAAATAGTGGCTCCTGATTTGCGACAGCCATGTCTTCTGTTGTCATGATGGCTTATCCGCATGAAGCTGGTCTTTACGTCCTCCTTCAATGATGTCGACCACTCTCAGCGACTCCTACTTCCTGGCAAGATTAGTTAATATGCAAAAGCTATTCATGCAAGAAACTTATCAAATTAATCTAGATGTTAGAACACACATTCAGATTATTATATGAAATACTGCAACATATATATAATATTTGCATAATATGACATATCTATTCCACCCATGGCTTAATGGTTCTTTTATGTACTTAACAAAAGTTCAACTGACTTAAAGTTCACAATTATTATAATAATACTTGAAAACACTTCTAGTGTCAAGGCACCTGATGTTGATCATATAGAATCTGAGATGGGTGATAATCTAATGTTTAGAAGGGTATTAATTAGGCAGCCAGTGAAGGATGAGCCTAAGCAAAGGAGGGCATTGTTTAGGATCAAATGTAAGATCCTTGGAAAAGTTTGCAAGGTGATAGTAGAATCTGGATCTACTGATAATATAATATCAGAGGAGACAGTTACTAAGCTGAAATTAACCAAGATACCCCATGTGAACCCTTACAAGGTGACTTGGCTTAATAAGGGACAGAGTGTGTTAGTAAATGAGCAAACATGGGTAGAAGTCTCTATAGCAGGCTACAAGGATAAATTACTTTGTGACATCCTACCAATGGATGCTTGCTAGTTATTGTTAGGAAGACCCTGGAAATATGATAGAGAGGTAGTGTATCATGGAAAGGGGAATTCCATATCCTTTAAGAAGAATGGAAAGACATTTAAAATACAGTCTTTATTGGAGGATGAAGAGCCACAGTCTAAGACTCCTACTATGTTATTCTGCAGTGGGAAGGAGTTTGTAAAAGACATCAAGGAAGAGGCAAGTGCAGGGTATACCATTTTATTAAAGCCCAAGGAGGAAGAGAAGATAGTTAAGGAGATAGTACCCAAGGAGATTTAGACTCTACTTGAAAAATACAGTGATATAGTCAATGATGGGACTCCTGCAACTTTGCCTCCTAATAGAGTGATTAGTCATCAAATTGACTTCATACGTGGTGCTTCATTACCTAATAAAGCAGCTTATAAGCTAACCCCTGACTAGAATTTAGAGGTAGCTAGACAAGTCCAAGAATTATTGGATCAAGGCTTGATTAAAAAGAGTATCAGCCCATGTGCAGTCCCTGTGGTGTTAACATCAAAGAAAGGTGGAAAATGGAGGCTATAACTGATTCAAGGGCAATTAACAGAATCACCATAAGATACAGGTTTCCAATACCCAGGATAGAAGATCTTATGGATTGTCTTGGAGGGGAAATGTACTTTACCAAGTTGGATTTGAAAAGTGGTTACCATCAGATAAGGGTCAAGGAGGGAGATGAGTGGAAGACAGCATTCAAAACAACTGATGGGTTGTATGAGTGGCTTGTGATGCCATTTAGCCTCACCAATGCTCCTAGAACATTCATGAGGCTCATGAATGAAGTGCTTAAGGAATTCACAGGTAAGTTTGTGGTGGTATATCTTGATGACATATTGATCTATAGAAAAATAAAGGAAGACCACATCAAGCATGTTGAATAGGTGTTGAAGAAGTTGCATGAAGAGAAAGTAGCCATTAATTTGGAGAAGTGTGAGTTTCTCAAGCAAGAGCTTGTCTACTTGGGATTTATGGTATCCAAGGGATCCTTGAAGATGGACCAAGACAAGGTGTCAGCTATACTAAATTGGCCACCACCTACATCAGCAACTGAGGTAAGGAGTTTCCATGGCCTAGCTCAATTTTATAGGAAATTCATTAGGAATTTCAATTGGATATGTGCACCATTGTTGGAGACTATTAAGGGTGGAAGTAAGGCTAAGTTTAGATGGAACTTAGAAGCTGGGAAGTCATTTGAGATGTTGAAAAGGCAAGTAGCTACACAACCTATCCTAATATTGCCTAGTTTTGATAAGTTATTCACTGTTGAATGTGATGCAAGTGGCATAGCAGTAGGAGGTGTTTTAAGTCAAGAGGGCAGACCAGTGGCCTTCTTTAGTGAGAAGTTGAATGAAGCTAAGAAGAAATACTCTTCTTATGACCTAGAATTATATGCTCTAGTGCAGTCATTAAGAAAGTGGAGATAGTATCTTTTACCTAAGGAATTTTTGGTGTTTACTGACAACCAGGCCCTTAGCTACATCAATACACAAGAGAAGTTGAGTAATAGGCATCTAAAATGGATGGAATATCTCCAAGCCTTCACATTTACCATCAAGCATAAGAAGGGTCAGTTGAATAAATTTGTTGATGCACTGAGTTGGAGACTCTTGATAGTCCAAGAAGTTCATTTGAACGGTATAGGCATAGAGAGTTTTAAGGACCTCTATCAAGCATATGAAGATTGTGGTGAGGCATATCAACTGTGCCATGATTTTTAGAACCACTTGCATAGAAAATTCTCTAAGTTCACATTGCAGAATGGACTCTTATTCAGAGTAAACTAGTTATGTGTGCCAAGGGGTTCTATGAGAATGAATCTCATACAATAAAAGCATAATGGATCTATGAGTGGACACTTTGGTGTAAACAAGACCTTGGAGTTAGTACAAAGGTTTTATCATTGGCCTAAGTTGACAAAGGATGTCACTAAATATGTGGAACAGTGTGTAGTATGCATGAAGGCAAAGGGGAGTAGCAGCAATGCAGGCTTGTATCAACCCTTACCTATCCCAAACAGACCTTGGGAGTGTGTGAGCATGGACTTCATAGTGGGTATACCAAAGACTAAGCAAGGCTATGATAGTATATATGTAGTATTTGACAGATTTAGCAAGATGGGGCATTTCATTCCATGCAAGACTACTAGTGATGCTAGTCACATAGCTTATCTATTCTTTAAAGAAGTTGTAAGGATTCATGGACTACCCTTAAGAATTGTATCTGATAGGTATGTTAAGTTCATGAGCCATTTTTGGAAAACATTATGGAACTGATTGGGTACAAACTTATCTTTTGGATCAGCATACCATCCTCAAACTGACGGTCAAATAAAGGTGGTCAACAGGGTGTTGGGAAACCTATTGAGGTTCCTAACCAATGAATATGGTCAGACATGGGATGTAGTCATACCTCAGGCAAAGTATGCCTATAATGACAGTCAGAATAGGATGACAAGGAGAAGCCCATTTGAAATAGTTTATGGAATGCATCCTAGGGGAGTTTGTGAGCTTATGGATCTTGGAGGAAGGGAGTACAATAGTGGGCATGCAAAGGAATTCACCCAAACTATCAAGGAGATCCAAGAGCAGGTCAAGAAAACTATACATGACAATCAGTAAAAGTTGAAGGGCAAAGTGGATGAGAAGAGGAAAGATACCCAATTTCAAGTAGGAGACTATGTTATGGTTCAATTGAACAAGTCAAGAATGTAGAAGGGAGTCCCTACTAAGTTGCATATGAAGAGAATAGGACCATGCAAATTCCTAGCTAAATATGGGGCTAATGCCTACAAGATAGACTTACCTTCTGATTTGAATATCTCTTCTACTTTCAATGTGCAGGACCTAGTTCAGTTTAAGAGCTCATTGACTGAGATCAGTCAACATAATCAAGGAGTTCAGAGTGATTTAGACCCTGATGTGGTGTCTACCAAACAACAATTGACAGCTGAGGGAGTTTTGGATTCAAGAGTGCAAAAGACAACTAGACACAAGGTGTATATGGAACACCTTATCAAGTGGAAAGATAGACCTGAATCAGAGGCTTCATGGATTGAAAAATCTAAATTCAAGAAGCTAGGCATTCTTGACTCTTTATTTTCTACAGGAGTGACTTGACTTTCCCTTTGTGGGGGAGTATGGTGCGGGAGCACTTAGGTAAGGCTCTTTGGTGACCTAGGGCTTCTAGAGTTCTTTTGGCTTGTAGTGGTTCTAGCCAGACCACTAGTTGAATAATAGGACTATAGGTGTCCTAAGGTGTGTGTTTTAGGTCTTTAGGGAAGGTATTTTTAAGTTTGTTTGGTCTTTTAGGAGATAAGTGTCAAATTGGACCCAAATTGCCAATGTTGTGGCAATGGTGTGAATCAAGCACATAGGGGTCAAATGTAGAAAGAAAGTGTTTTAGGACCTAAGAGAGGTAGGCATGGTCTACCTAAGTCTATTATGATATGTTTATGGTCTTAGAACAAAGTTTAGAGTGGATTTCCTAATATTGTGGAAAGTTGTCAAAATTGTCAATGTTGTCATTGACAACATTGACAACAATTATACAAGAGAATTTTCGCTCAAATGGTTATTGTAACTATCTAAAACCATCAGATTAGGGATGGGGACAAGTATAAGAGGCCTTCCTTGACCTATAAGCAAGGTTGGTGAACATTTTGAATATACAATATTTTCTGTGTGTGCAATTTGCAGAGCAATTTTAGTGAATTTTCTTGATTTCAGTAGTTAGATGGATTATATTTCAGTCTCTAGTTGCTGATTAATGGAGGGAAGGTTATTTGAATATTCTTTGTGGTGTTCTTTTGTTAATTTTAATTCTTTGTTTTGGTTTAGTTAAATTCTTTGTGTTTTGCCCTGTTGCTGGTCTGAACTAGGCAGGTTGGACAAATGGGGTCTTAACTCAACTTGCCATCATAGGTTTTGTACGGGCTCTTGGCATGGGTGAGGATACTCCATGTAAATTATTTTTATAGAAGGAGGGGCCCAAGAAAGTGTTTTTTCTATTTTTTCAATGATGCCCTACGCGAGCCTGTTGTGCATGGCTAGGGACTGAGATACATTGCAAATGTTGTAAGGAGGGTAGATTGCATTGGTGGCTTCAACCAAAGCTCATGGAGGGATAGAGTAATGTGTGAAGGACCCCAAATTTTAAGGATAAGGTTGGAGGATTATTTGGTGTGTTGAAAGAACACTCTTTTGTTCAGACTCTCAATAAGCCCTAAAACCCTGATTTTTAGGCATGATTAAAGGAAGGGTTGTACGGAAAATTTCGGGATTGGAGATCTTGAAAATCTCAAGGTACTAAATAAATGGTGTTTGAATCATAAACCATTTTGGAGGCTTGTGTGGAAAAATTTCAAGTTATGTTCAAAAAGGCTAGAAAAAGGCCTAATTGGCTTGTAGCCCTATTCGGGGTGAGAAGTGTGCATTTTGAAGCACTCGATTGTTATATGTTTGTGAAAGGTGTATGCAGGGGTTCAAATGGAACCAGTGGATGTATTTTTGACCTATCCTTCCATGAAGATAAGTCCTAAGAGGAATTGATGCAATTCTTGAAGATTGAAACTAGGAAAGACCTAGTTAGTTTGTGTTGCAAAGTGGAGCATTCTTGATCATTGCAATTGGTGTACACTAGGTGAAAGGTTAGGATCTTGTGTGGAGATACCTAAGGAGTTTAGGGTTGGCCATAGAACCCTACTAGGTTAGTTATTTGGCCTAAGGAGACCCTATGGAAGAATAGGGTAGAGAGCAAGCCTAGGTGTGTTACATCACATGTTAAACATATTGGCTATAAGGTAGCTATCTAATTATTTGCAAGTTTCTTCTAAGGGGAGAATTAAATTTTGTGAGTAGTTTCAGAGAGTATAGCAGTGATCAAGGATTTGATACAACATTGTGGGAGTGATAAGGTATTTTTCAAGGCACTTTCCCTGAGTTGTATGTAGGTTGTAAAGCATCCTACAGTATTCTTATTTGTTTATCTCTGTGGATTTATATCTTTTGACTCTATAGCCCAAGGATAGGAACTGGTCTAGAACCTATTAAGTGATCTATCATCATCCAAATATTCAAAACTATTCAAAATCAATCACATTCACACAAAGAGAATATATTTAAAATTAATTGTACTCATAGAGTTTATAATTTGAGTTTGTTGATTTCTTAAAGAGAAAATCAAATAGGTTACTCCTCCTAAATTCATAAGAATTATAAAAGGAAAGAAAGATGAAATTCCTTATCATGTTGCTATCTGTCATCATCAAGATAATGATTTGGATTTTTAAACTTTTCCTTAGATTAATCATAGTTATCTGCATTGTTATCTATTTATCCATATAAGAACAGACCATTCAGCACATAAGTAAAAATCCACTCTAAAGATATTGTCAAGTCAGTAATCAATCATTGTAAAACCTGCCTGAGTCAGTGGATCTCAAAAAAGGAGGTGATAATAGGTATCCCCGGTGTTATCAACATACCTCATCAATTAGAGTTTTCTCTTGCTTGAGTCAGAATTTTAAGGTATTGGGAGTCATAGAGTTAATCAAGTATTCAAGCATTTTTAGAGGCCCTGCAAGAAAAAACCCTAACAACTTACTTGTCAAGGTGAGGTCGGAACTATCTCCTTGACTGTTATTAATCTATTTGTTTACGCAAGATCGCACTCATGGGTATCTCGACTTTGTGTGCCTAAAAATAGGTGCACTCTTGCAATATCAGCCAAAATAATGTTCAGGTCATTTTGGCTTTAATACCTCGATGCTTACATTGGTTTCCCACATTTTATCTAATGAAATTCATACTCATATCCTTATGGTTGTAGTGGCACCCGCAACGGTTGTATCGACTTCGATGTCCCAAATGCTCAGTGATGAAAATAACAAACATAAATCCACTGACTAATTCCTAGGTTGCATTCATGTCATCTCTTGTATTTCAGTTCAATAGCATCATAACAGTGTAACATTTTATCTCCATTAAAAATTAAGGCCTAATTATATAGCAATCTTGAATCCATTTTTGAGATTGAAATTGAGATCTAAGATCATTTTATTTGTCAAAATCACAATTTGACTTCTTTTTAGTCAAATCCAGTTGACCTCTTTCGCAATCAATCACTAAAACTTTTTAAAAATGGGAATTTTCTCCAAAAAACATTTAATGTGTCATATTTTTGGTCAAACTTGGTCAATAGGACCTAAAACAAGTTCATAATGGGTCCTAAACACTTCCAACCTTATCAAAATCATATCATTCTCTTCCTACATTATTTTAACAATAAAATTATTTATGATCACTAGGGCACCTAGCCATATTTCAATTTCACTCCCGAGGGGGCATGATCATGACATCAACAATTTAGTGATCACATCATCAAACATCAATAAATCTATGAATCTTTAATCAAGCAATCAAACCATCAAATCAAACAAGACGACATTGCAAGGGGCGTCTCAGCTTCATCGTACCACATCAAGTTGAGATTCTTACAAATCTCTAGGGGTATATCAGCTTCATCACTTCACATCAAATTGATATTGTCTTCATTAGGAAATTGGCTTCATCATATTAAATCAAGTCAATTTTGCTAAATGGATCTCTTAACGGTAATCAGTTTCATCACATCAAATCAAACTAGTAATTCGTTCAAACTAATCCAATAGTTTAAGAGTCTTTCTAGCATTGATCAATTTCATCACATCAAATAAAATTGGTTATTTGTCATTTTTAATCATCGTAGATTGATCAATTGGGTGTTCAGTTTCATTGCTTCACATCAAACTGACCATTACGATCTATCTTCATTGGTTCTAGTCCAATCAAGTTTGGAGTTGATATATTTGAATCAATTGACTTGAGATTAGTTTCATCCCTTCACATCAAACTATTCTTGGTCTCAATGCTAACTATTCTTTGAATAAATGTGTTGATCGCACATCAATTCAAAGACCTGGGCAAATGTAATAACCTAAAATGGTCTACAAAACTATAAGCCCCCAATATTAATTGTTCATCAAGAAAACCCAAATCTTAATTAAATCCCCTAAGTCCTAATCGAAGGCAATTCAGCTTGTCAATGTGATTTGACCTAGATCACACTTGATCTTGTTTAATTAATTAATTCCTAAATCCTAATGTTATTGAAAATTAAATCAACCTTATACTATCTATTTAACTAATATCTTAGGATGTTGATTAAATAAATAAGAATTGTTAATTAATCACAAAAAGGAAATAAAATTAATTATGACATCACAATTTGGAGGAAATGCATTAAATCATTTAATTATTCCAAAAATACATTCTTAAGTCATCAATTAGTTAAATGATTATCATTTTGGAAACAAATCAGATCAATTTAGTTAACTAAATATTAACTGATTATCATTTTGGAAACAAACCAGTTAACTAGAACATCAATTATGTTAACTCATCTTTTGATTTAGCAACTTCCTTTCAACTTTGGAAGTTTCCAAAATAGTTGATTAATCATTGGAGTTAACTAGTTCTCTCGACTAATCAAATCAGTTGCACATGGATTGTGCTAGTTTGGAATGAATCTCAACCGCTCTTCATCAATTGATCTTGTCCACCTATTTTCAAGAATATTTCTATATAATCAGGCCTCTATTCTTCTGAGAGAGAGGATGGTGAAATAGAAGAATGTTGTTAAATTTATAGATTATCATTATTTTTTTATCATATTTATATTTAATTTATTTTATTTGCATGCATTTAATCTATAAATCATATTTCTTTCATTTGCTTAAATAATGGATAAATCATCAGCTTAAACTTTCATATCATTTAATTCACTCTTTCAAATCCTTCATTTAGAAAGATTCTAAAGTCACTCGGTTTTGCAATGATCTAAGAGAAAAATTCATACTCCTATCTACTAGAAGTCAACGAGTCACCTTGGTTGATTTATGTTTATTTAGCTTAGATTATATAGAATCAATCACACAATGATTCATTGAGTGTGTTGTTTAGCTTAAACAAAATTTTACACACAACTATGAACCACACAAGGAAAGAAAAGTGTTACCACCATGCCCAGTAAGATTGTATGTCTTATTGTGGACCACACAAAAGTGCTACAAAATATGGCATTGAAAGTTATAACAGGTTGTATGCCATGCTAGTAAGTCCATCTAGGATCTATCCTTAAATTTTTTATGTTAATAAGGAATCTGACAAAGAGAAATTTTTCCTTGAGGATTGTATGTCCGTAAGGGATCAAAGTAAAAAAGGAGGGACCAATCCTTAAGGATTGTATGTCTATAAGGGATCCAAAAGGAGGTATCATTCCTTAAGTATTGTATGTCCATAAGGGATCCAAAAATGTAAAGCAACGTCATCAAAAAATTGTGTGTGTGTGTGTGTGTGCAAAATGTGACTAAAGTGTATGCCCCACGTTAAAGCTATTGAAAATTCCTTAACGGGATAAATGGATTTGAAGAAGCGTACATGCATCCACTATAAATGTTTTGACTGTGAAATTCCCACAAGAAAGGACAAATAAAGGGAAATGAGCATATAACAAAAGATAGGACAAAAGGGATCCACCAACTGTGGGGTCAATGGGTTATATGATACCTCATGCATATCAGAATTATGCCAAAATGAACTATCATCATCCCCCAAAGGAAGTGAAACTACAATAAAAGGTAAGAAAGGCACACAAGAGTTTGTTGGTTTACTGAGAGGGGGTGAATCAGAAAACTATGATACTTTAAACTTGTAAAACTTAACTTTGATTTAACTCGGTAGAACAAAACTACAAAAATAGCTGAATCACCAATAACTTCGATAACTCAAACAGTAACTTGAATAAATAGTAAATATCATGCACATAAATCACTCAACACACATAACACTAGATTTAATGAGGAAACCCAATTTGGGAAAAAACTATGTGGGAATTCTCACCCACAAATGAAAATAATCTTCTGAAGTATGCTCAGTTAAAATCCAATCTTGTTAAAGATTACAATACTCATTGTTATATGCGACCCTGTTAGGGGATTTACCTCGGACCTATTAAGATCTTCACCCTGTTAGGAGTGGCCTAGTTATAGGGCTTTGAACACTCTTTTAGAATGTCACTTTTCTCAAGGATTTTACAATAAGACTTGTTAAGTCCACTCGATTAAGATATTTTTCTGTTACAAATACAAATAAGCAACAATGTATAAAATGATTTGTTAAACTACAATTACCTCTTTCTTGATCAGATCCCTTATATGCTCTTTGACTACTGGCATCAACAATTCATCAATCTCTACTTTAGACTCATATTTGCACCTCTTTGCTCTTCACTACTTCACTCGGTAGTGAAAGGAAACTCAGGTGCGGAAACAGCTTCCTACGCTAATCTCTATAGGAAAGTATTATGCAAATTCTTTTAAATCCTTACAACTGAATAGATTCGTTAACTACTTTAACAAAGATATTGCAATCA
>MU224443.1:1808694-1830691 GCA_018584345.1 Thuja plicata
CATGATCTCCTTACACACTATTCAAGATGCCGACACATCAACATTATTTGCAAGAAATACATTTTACAAAACAAATAATAAGAATAGGAATTATCCAAGGTTGAGACACCTTATTCCTAACAGGTAGCACTTCAACAATTCAACTTGCCAGCCCTCGTGTTATTTGAATTCATCCTTTAAATAGACTCTTATTTTGCCTCTTAATCTCCTTTATTAGGTTTTCCTTCAACCAATCTCAGCCATTATATCAACTTTTTGAACTGATTCAATAAATTTGATACTTGGTGAACCTCTTTAGTATCACCTCGGAACTTGCACTTTTCTTGGAAGTAAAACCTTCACTTTTGCCACTTAATTTATACAATAGATATTTACCTTGAATTTTCCTGTGCGTAAATCTTGTAACTAAATTATTCATCATCCTTGGAATCTTCCAGATCACCGTAGATCACCATTAAATGCATTCTTATCCTTGTTTCTAACATTTTCTCCACTTGGCAACTAAATCTTGGCTCGGTGATTAACATGCACTGCTCGGTGCCTCAATGTTTTAGTGTCTTGACCGACTTACACAACCCTTTACCGACAGACTTCTTTTTTCTTGGTAACATAACTATTTAGCTTACCGACTTGTCCAATATGCTTTACCGACTTGATAAAGTAGAAAACAATTATCTCAATATGAACTTATCATTATCTGGTCTTTATTAACTACCCAATTAAATCAACTCTGAAATATATGGAAATTCAATATGAACCAGAATCAATTGCTTGACATCAATCACAAAATAACAACTAATCTAATCATTTCTACAATATTCTATACATCTAATATCGGTCTTCATCATAACCTCCATCAGTTGAGTAACAATCTCCCTCTTTGGCTTTAATGGAATACTCTAACATCTTTGATATGACTTTAATCCCTCTGAGCTTGTTTGATCTTGTTCTCCCTTTGTGTTCATTTCTCATTATATCATTTCTATGTATTCTTATTCTCCCTCTTTCTGTTCTTAGACCATTAATCATTCATTCTCCCTCTTTGACAACAATGCCAAAGGTTCATACTCCTAAAAACTTGTTTAGGCAGTGGATTATACCTTGCATGTACTGATAACTCATTGCATTCATAATTACTTTTCACACAACTTCAGGCATAACCTAAAGTGTGAACACTAGCATCAACTCACAAAATAGATATTCTATTGAATCCTAGAATTGATGCAGCATGCATTGTGCTCTAATGAATTTTATAATAGGGGTAGGAACCCTAATTTACCTTGAAGATGCTCAAAATCATCCTTCGGTAGTGGCTTGGTGAATATATCTTCTAACTTCTCCTCTGAATTCACATATTCCAACATCACATGCTTGTCTTGAACTTGTTGTCTCAAGTAATGATACTTGATAGAAATGTGCTTGGTCTTAGAATGCATCACCAGATTCTTTGATATGTTTATAACACTAGTATTATCACAGGAAATAGTAACTGGATTGGTAATATCCTCTTTCATACCTTCAAGTAGTTGTTTGATCCATACAATGCTTGCACAATTCATAGTTGCAGCAACATATTCAGCCTCAACAGTAGACTGTGATATACAACCATGTTTCTTACTCAACCATGTCATTAATCTTTCTCCTAAAAAAAACCTTCTCCACTTGTACTTTTTCTATCATCAATGTTTTCAGCCCAATCAACATCAATGTAGACCTTCAACTCAAAAGTTCCTCCTTTCTTGTATAGTAGACCAAAGTTTTTGGTTCCTTTCAAATATCTAAATATTCTTTTAATTGTAGACATGTGTGATTCCTTTGGATCGGCAGAAAATCTTACAATAATACCAACTGCATGAGCTATATCCAGTCTGCTATGTATAATGTATTGTAACTTACCAATCATTGATTGATAGAGTATCTCATTCACTTCCTTTGACTCATCTTATTTTGATAACTTGCAACCAGTAACCATCAGTGTTCCAACCGGTCTTAAATATTCCATCCCAAAAGTCTTTAAGATCTCTTTGATGTACTTTGATTGTGTGATGTAGATCCCATCCTTGACTTGTTGAATCTGTAGTCCAAGAAAGAATTTTATCTCCCCTATCATGGACATCTCAAATTCTTTTCTCATCTCTTCACCAAAAGATCTGCATAATGTGTTATTGCCTCCAAAAATAATATCGTCAGCAAATATTTCAACAATGAAAATCTTATTATTACTATCACATTTCAGATACACATTACTATTGTCACCTATTCTTTGAAATCCAATCTTGATTAGATATGTAGCTAACATTTCATACCAAGCTTGGGGTGTTTGTTTCAAACCATATAGTTCCTTGTGCAGTTTGCATACCATGTCTTTGTTAGTATTCTCAAAAATCTTCTAGGATATTCTATATATACTTCTTCAAGAATACCATTAATAAATGCATACTTGACATCCATTTGATAAACTTTAAAACCTTTATAAGTTGTATATGCTAGTAGAATCCTAACTCCTAATCTAGCAACAGGTGCAAAAGTCTCACCATAATCAATACCTTCTTCTTATGCATACCCCTTGAAAACTATTCTTGCTTTGTTTCTGATTACATCTCCATGTTCTTTAAGTTTGTTTCTAAAAATCTACTTTGTACCAATAACATTTTTATCTTTAGGTCTCGGTACTAAAGTCCATGTGTTATTCTTTTCAATGTGATATATCTCTTCTTTTATAGATTTAACCTAGTCTTCATTCTCCAATGCATCCTTTACTCTTCTTGGCTCTAATTCAGAAATTAAGCATGTATTTTCTCTCACCTTGCTTCTTGTCATTATTCCACCATTCTTGTCTCCAATAATCTTGCTCAGTGAGTGGTGTCTCCTGACATACTTAGCTAGAACATGCTTGGTAGTCAATGGAACTTCATTTCTATCATTCGGTGGTAGTTCTCTTTGTTCACCTTCCTCCTTAGTTTGTGATTTTGGTAAGGTATTAGGAGCATAAGGTTGAACATATACAAATCTCTAGTAGTCCTCGCGTTCCTTCTTGTTGTCCTCGTCATTTTTCTTTGCAAATTCATCAATTCTTACCTTTGTAATTCCCACAATTTTGTTAGTAGACTTGTTCAAACATTTGTAAGTTTTTATATTTGTAGAATATCCTAAGAATCTTGCTTCATCTCCTTTATAATAAAACTTGCCATCTCTAGCATCTTTTAGAATATAGTATCTACTTCCAAATACTTTGAAATAACTTACATTCGGTTTGTGATCATACCAAATCTCATATGGAGTTTTGTTTGTGCCTTTCTTTAGTTGTACTTGGTTAAGTGTATAAGCAGAAGCATTGACTGCTTCTCTCCAATATATTTGAAAAATACCCTTCTCAATCATCAGTGTTCTTACACAATCCACAATGGATATGTTTCTCCTTTCAGCTATACCATTTTGTTGCGGTGTCCTTAGTGTAGACATTTGTCTCTTTATTCCATATTCATTGCAGAAGAGTGTAAACTCATCAGAAGTAAACTCTCCTCCTTTGTCAGATCTCAAACATTTTATTTTTCTTCTAGTCTCCTTTTCAACTCTTTCCTTATACCACTTAAACATTTGAAAAGCTTCTGATTTTTCTCTTAAAAACATGACAAACATCATTCTTGAATAATCATCAACAAACAAACTGAAATATCTATCACCATAGTAGCTTTGTGTTCTCATCAGTCCACATAGCTCAGTGTGCACTAAGTCCAAAATTCTTTATGTAATGTGATATTTACTTCTAAAACTTGACTTTGTCATCTTACCAACTTGACATTATTTGGACATGGCATTCTCAGGTTTCTCCAATCTCGGTAGACCTCTAACTATATATTTTTTTCTCACTTTGATTAAATTATCAAAATTCACATGACAGCCTCTTATGCCATAACCATGCATCATCAAATTTAGCATATAGACAACCCTTCGTAGATGTATCAAGGTAAAATAAGTTGCCTTTAGATTGTTCTCCAATGACAATTAGACTTCCTTTATGATCAAATACTTTTACCTTTCTATTCTGAAATTCTAGTACATGTCCTATATTGTTTTGTCGTGCCACACACAAAAAATTATACTTTAGTCCTTCAACCTAATAGACATCATCACATATGGTATTATTCAACAGAATTATAGAACCTTTACCTTTCATAGGATATGGGGCATCATTACCAAATCTAACATATCCTCCATCATGTTCTTCCATATTAATGAATTTAAGTGTGTCACTAGTCATATGATGTGAACACCCACTATCTGTAATCCAGGTATCATTCTTTCTACATGTTATATTAGGCATTTTTCTTCTTCCTTTTCTTCATCAGAATTATCCTTGATAGCAACATATACAAATTCTTCACCATCATCATCATATGTATCATCATCGATTAGTCCTTGATTAGAAACATGTCATGAATTATTACCTTTGTTTTTAAAATCTTATAATCTCCTGAATCTATTTTCTCTTTTGCTATCATCTCAGTTGTCTTTCTTCTCATCATTGTCATTTTTAGGGCATCTAGCAGCAATGTGACCAATCTTGTTACATTTAAAACATTTCAAAGGTAGTGTACCTTGGCACTTGCCTTTACCTCTTTGTAGTCTTCTAGCTGGTAGAGCTTCAAACTCTTTTTCATTTTCTTCATCTTCAACATACAGTTCTTCTAACTCACTCTTGCAACTATAAAATCTTTCACTTGCACTACTTGAATAACCATCACTAGGTCTAGAATCCCTAGAACTTTTAATCTTCAAAGATGATTTAAATGCAGACTCAATCCTAGCAGTAGCAGGTAAACTATTATTAAAATTATTTAGCTCATAAGCAATCAACTTACCAATAGTAGCATCCAGTGAAATAGTAATCTGAGGAATGGATCTCAGTTCTTGTATTACAAATACTCAGATGGCATTCATAGATAACAATGTCCTTAACAGTTTTCTTGTTACATCTTCTTCATCTATCTGTCCTCCAACACCTCTGATACCATTTATAGTTTCCTTTAGTCTTGCACTATATAGTGTAACATTTTCACCTTCTTTCATTCTCATAGAATCAAATTTTCCTCTCAAACTTTTAGCTTTTTCCTTCTAAACATGTCGATCTCCACTATGTACCAATGCAATCCTATTCCACATCTAATTTGTTGTATTAAATCCTTTAAGATCATTAAAATCTTGGCCGGTGAGAGTGGATGATATCTCAATCATAACTTGTGTGTGATCTTGTCTTTCTTTTATTTTCTCAAGTGTCATAGGCCCAAATGGCGGCAGTGAATTCTCATTTTCAAGACAGTATAATGCATACTCTCCAATCCTAGATAAATGCAACCTCATTCTATTTTTCCAACCTCATTCTATTTTTCCATGTAGATGATTTATTCTTATTCAACTTTGGTGCCTCCCTCTTATACATCTTCAGATCTTTAACTCAAGTCTTTTAAACTTATCTCTTAGATTAATAGGCTCTAATACCAATTGTTGGTTTACTGGGAGGGGGTGAATCAAAAAACTATGATACTTAAAACTTTTAAAACTTAACTCTGATTCAACTCAGTAGAACAAAGCTACAACATCAACCGAATCACCAATAGCTTTAACTCAAACACTAACTTGAATAAATAGAAAATATCATGCACATAAATCACTCAACACACATAACACCAGATTTAACAAGGAAACCCAATTTGGGAAAAACCTCCGTGGGAATTGTCACCCACAAATGAAAATACTCTTCTGAAGTATTTTTGATTAAAAGCCAATCTTGTTAAAGATTATAATACACATTGTTATGTGTGACCTTGTTAGGGGATTTACCTCAGACTTGTTAAGATCTTCACCCTGTTAGGAGTGGCTTGGTTAGAGGGATTTGAACACTCTTTTATAATGTCACCTTTATGAAGGATTTTACAATAAGACTTGTTAAGTCCACTCAGTTAAGAGATTTCTCTATTACAAATGGAAAAAAGAAACAATGTATAAAATGATCTGTTAATCTACAACAACCTCTTGCTTAATCAGATCCCTTATGTGCTCTCTGACTACTAGCATCAACACTTCATCAATCTATGCTTTAGACTTATATTTTCACCTCTTTGCTCTTCACTAATTCACTCGGGATCACTTCAACACTTCAACTTGTTAGCCCTTGTGTTATTCAAATTCATCCTTTAAATATACTCTATTTTTGCCTCTTAATCTCCTTGATTAGGTTTTCCTTCAATCACTCTCATTCGTCAGATAAATTTTTTGAAGTTATTCAATGAATTTGATACTCAGTGAACCGCTTTAGTATCACCTCGGAACTTGCACTTTTCTTAGAAGTAAAACCTTCACTTTTTCCACTTAATCTATACCATAGATCTTTACCTTGAATTTTCCTATGCGTAGATATTGTAACTAACTTCTTCATCCTTGGAATCCTTTAGATCATTGTGGCTCACCAATAAATATATTATTATCCTTGTTTCTATTTCTAACATGTTTTTCGCTCGACAACTAACTCTTAGCTCAGTGACTAACATGCACTGCTCGGTGCCTCAATGTTTTGGTGTCTTGACCGACTTACACAACCCTTTACCGATAGAATTATTTCTTCTTGATAACATAACTATTTAGCTTACCAACTTTCCCAATATGCTTTACCAAATTGATAAAGTAGAAAACAATTATTTGAATATGAACTTATCATTGTCTGATCATTATTAACAGCCCAATTAAATCAACTCTAAAAGATATGGAAATTCAATATGAACCAGAAATCAATTGCTTGACATCAATGACAAAATAAAAACTGATCTAATCCTTTCTAAAATCTTCTATACCTCTGATCTTGGTTTTCATCATCATCTCCATTAGTTGAGTAACAAAGTTACAAAGAATCGTATTTTTGGTTGTCATCACGGAGACCAATAAGAATAGGTGCTACTACTTTTCATAATCCCAAATAGACAACACAAAGGCACATTTACAAACAATGGCACATGTACAACATAACATGTAATGACATATAGAAGAAGTAAGATACAAATAGAATAATTATTATGACATTGTGATTCCTTTATCACCTTGCATCAACAGAGAAACAAGGGTCATTTAAAGAAATATAAACAAAACATAGAACAAGAAACACATCACGAAGAAACACGTCACAACAAACAAGAAAAAAGAATAGAAAGGAAAGGAAAGGATCCACTATGCAAGAGGAGATAGTTAAGCGTATCACTTTCCCCACACCCCCATCTCAGTATCCAATGTTTAGGGAAGGTGGGAAACTCGCAAGAGGAGAAACATCAAGCACAAAAGATGGAACAATAGCCAAACAAGGACCCTACAATGAAGAGAGGTCACTATGTTAGGTATTAGGAGTGATAAATAATTTTTGTGAAAGGATAGATAGTAAATAATTATCAAGATCAATAGTCTCATACATATCATCAAAATCACTAGCATGCATATCATTGTTAGTATCATGAACAACATCATCAAGAGTATCTTCTTCATCCAGATTAATTATAGTAGAATCCAAGATACGAATAACATTTCCATGTTTTTTCATTTTACCTTTGTTTAAATTCACTTCCTTCACAGGCTCAAGCATGGATTGGTCAAAGGAAAGTGAAGTATGAGGAGAAGTATGAGGTGAAGAAATGTTTTGCGAAACACGTACACGGGATTTAGCATGACATTTTTGAAGACGATTGAGGATGGCGGTTTACTTTGGTTTTGCTAGATATTTGGGTTGGGATAAGATCAATTAACATCATGTACTTTTCTTCTTTAGGAGGAAGAGCTGAAGGAACCACACTAGGTTGAGAGATGATAGGAAGAGGATGAAGATAAGAAATAAGAGGTGGAACATAAGTGTAAGAATTTTCCTAAGGCAATGCCAAGGTTTAGAAGCACAATAGATAGAACAAGAGAGAGAAAATATATGATCAAATGATTGATTTAATATTGATGAAATGATAATGGATGCAAAATCAATTGATTAATTACAATGTAGATGTGTCTGAATATATAGGAAATGCATGATAACTAGGATATATGAAAATGATAACCTATCAACTAGACAAGGTGTAATCACATGTCCACCAAAGGTGGATCATCCTTCTTTGTACAGTGAAGTATGTGCAAGCATGAGCACAAATGAGAGGATGATATCATGATAAAAGCACTAAAGGTGGATATCACGCATAAAGTGGAATGAGATAACAACTAACTCCACCTAAAGTGGATTTCTCCTACACCATGCGCTAAAATGAAATGCAAACGCCTGTGTGTCTCATATGCAAACTACTATGCAATGCATTATCCTAAGTAAGCTTAAGTAAAGCGTAATTATGAATATTTAATTACGCCAACACCCCCCTTAAGTGCAACTTAGGGGAATGGAATTAAACTCACAATGCTAGATGATAATGCATGGTGGGTCCCAGCTACTAGGCTATATTAGGTACCCATGTACAATATGAAAGTGCAAAAGATATGCAATGAAATACATGAAATGTAATGCAATTAAATCTCTCATAAAGTGGAGAAAGGGGGGAAACCTCATGGGAAAACCCCTCCCCCAAAAAGAGAGATGAAGAAAAACAAGATGCATGGATGGATGGAGTAATCAAGACCCCCCCCCCCCATTTGACAATGCAAGATGGGTCCCGACTACTAGGCCATGTTAGGTACCCATGTACAATATGAAAGTGCAAAAGAAATGCAATCTCTCATAAAATGGAGAAAGAGGGAAAACCTCATGGGAAAAAATCCTCCCCCAAAAGAGAGATGAAAATCAAACAAGCTGCATGGATGGATGGAGTAATCAAGACACCCAATTATGACATACATCATGTATATACAATAAAGAACCCCCCTATAGGAAGGAAACAATAAGACATGATATCCCTTCCATAATGAACAATGTCATGCATGAATGGTGAGTGCTTGAAGACATAAGATAATCCAATGCCTACAAACAACATTTGCCCCCTTAGGAAGAAGATACACCAAGTATAGATGCAAGAAGGGTTTCCATTATGGATAGGAAGAATGAAGGGGAATCCAAATTAAGTATGAAGATGTCTCTGAAGCATGCTCATGTATCACCATGTCCTTGGTTGATGAAGATGTAACTAACCAATCAAGAACATACCCAATAGAAGAAGGTGACAAGAAAGGAACCAATGGTGACTGATCCATGTAAGAATGTGGATAAAACTCCAAAGACAAATATTTCTCCTCAAAATATGAAGTAGGAAGAGAAGAAAATTAGCACCCCCCCCCCNTAGCCCCCCCCCCCCCCCGCCCCCTCGATGTAGAATATACACCCATGATAGATGATCCAAGATCAATGTAGAATCTGCTCCAAGAAAACTAAATGATGTTCCTCCCTTTAGGAAGAAACAATGCCATAAGTGTATGAGATAATCCTCCCCAATCTCTAGGAATAATCCTCAAAGTGTATGATGTCTCAAGAAACTCAATAGGGATCTCCATCACATAAGTATGATCAACCATGCAATGTGACATCTCAAGTGAAGTTTGAGACTCATGAAAGCTAGTCTCCAAAGATTCAAATGTCTTCTATGAAGTGAACCCTCAAAAAAACTGAAGAAGGATCATCCTCAACAAAGAGAAGATGAATGCCATCAATGTAGTCTCCCAAATCCTCCAAGTAGGACTCCACAAAAAAACTTTCAATGTCTGTTAAGAAGTCATCCCAAGGAACTGAAACTGGAAGGCAAGGAATATCTCGATGCACTAAATCACAAGGAACTATGGTTGTAGGAGTACAAGTATCATCAGGAACAATAGTAGGAGTGATCTCAAGTGGAAAAGTAGAAGCAACTTTAGCACCCTTAGCACCCTTACGTTGATCCTTTAACTCTTCACAATAATCAAGTGTTGCAATATATTCAAGAAACCATAAGGTATTCTTATCATAAGGAATATTATCTGCATCATCAAGTGGAATGAGGAAATCTGCAGTTGGATATTTAGGAAATGGAGGAACATGAAGATCTCCAAATTTATTCCAAACAATGGTCCAACAAGTGTGTGGGCACGTAATATCGTCAATATTGGATTGGACTTTAGGAAAGGAAGAGATGTTGTAGTATATCAATCCCTTGATATCTCTATTATTTTCACACCAAGCCATTTGTTTCCATTCAAAATTTGGCATAGGAATGAGTAAATAAAGATGAGGCAAAATCTTCAACCATCTACAATATGTGATGATACCTTTTGCCCATGACTCATAATTATTCCTAGTCAAATGCACAATTGCAGGATGGATGGTATATTCTATGATTTTAGCCATGATGTACTTCTCACATGATAAAAAATGAAATCAAACAATAATTACACCCCCCAAAATACAATGAATTAAAGAACCCCCCCAAAATAAATGATTGTGGCACTTTATATGTAGTGCGTGTATAATTGCCACTTGCTAAAATTAGCAAAAGTGGACTTCTGATTTTTATAAATACAACAACAAATATGAAGCTATAACAAACTCAAACAATCAAGACACAAGATTACTAAAGGATTCAATTGATTACAAGGACCAAAATAGGCCAAAAGAGACCAAATTATGAAAGTGATATTTTCATACAAATAAGCTTATAATCTGATAGAAAATATGGATTTTTCTCAAAAAATTGTGCACTTTAAAAAAATGGCACATGAAAATGTGTCTGTATGAGCCTGAACAACTTCTGAAGTTGAAAAATCAAGGATTAGATAGGAACACTCAATAAAAACTAAGATTTTCCTACAAAATCTATACAAAAAAACTAGAAAATAACACCACCACTAAAAATTTCAGAAAATTCTAGCCAAAATAAAAAATAATTGCACTCAAAACGATGCCCGAATGACCAAGTTATGGCCTCTCAAAGTTGGACTGTAAAATCAAAACTGCAAATGGTGAGGGGTCCAAATTCTTCAACCCTGTTGACATGACCAAAACAATATGTTTAAATTTGATGTCCAAACGACCGTCACAATAGTTTACAATCGCCCAAATTTGATGGTCAAATGGTCGTCAAAATAAATGCAAGGAAATTATGACAAAAATAGTGTGTTAAATTTGACGTCTTGATGCCCGTCAATGGAAAATAAATAAACTCAAATATGACATTCAAATGACTGACAATTTTAAACAATTGAAAAGTGACGTCTAAGAAAAAACAATATTCTTTGCTTACATGTGTTGACTGGGCATCTGGTCTTGGTGATGTGGCGATGATGTGGTCTTTGGGCTAATGTGGTGAAGACATATTGTTGACCTCAATGCCGAGTGGGTAGGAATTCCATGTGGCACACTGTGGTTGGGTTAAAGCACTTGGACTGGGTGTTGATTGTCAAGCTAGCATTCACGTCGACTGTTGAGTTGTCATCGGGCTAGGACTCGGTGCTACCAAGCGGGATGCGGAGCTATGGGTTTTAGCCTACATGCATCGTGTGGATGCAATTAGATGTTTTTAAAAACACTTGCAATCATTGTGAATGCAAACAACGCAACTCAATCTTGGAGGAGCTGAGCTCTATGGGGTTGTGATTTCCGATCGGTTAGGGGTTGATTGTCTGCCCGCATATGCTTTGATGCTTTGTCTTTACGACTCTTGGTGACCTATGACAGTAATATGCAGAATAATATTTTTGATGAAAATAATCAAAGATTATAGTTACATATCTGAAAAAGAAATTGATAGAAATGGAAAATAATTTCATATCTAAAAGTGGAATTCACCAAAAATCATACCAAATTGCAGATCGGGCCATGGGGTCTGATTTGCAAAAAACAAATTGTCTCGATTTTGACTTTTTCCCAAGGTAGGCAAATTTATAGTCAAAATTCCTTGAAATGGCCACCTGGATGCAATGGTGAGGTCAGATCTAGCTCAAAACACTCCCACAAAGTTGTTGATCCTAAATCTAAATCATGGCCCTCCAAAAGTTGAAGCAAAATGGCTCTCCAATGGCTATGCAATGAAATCTTCTATATATCTAATACTATGTGAGAATTTTCCTAAGGCAATGCCAAGATCTGAAAGTACAATAGATAGCACAAGAGATAAAATAATATATAATCAAATGATTGATTCAATATTGATCAACTGATAATGGATACAAAATCAATTGATCAATTACAATGTAGATGTGCTTGAATATATAGGCAATGTGTGATAACTAGGAGATATGAAAATGATAACCTATCAACCAGACAATGTGTAACCACATGTCTACCAAAGGTGGATCATCCTCCATTATATAATGAAGTATGTGCAAGCATGTGCAACAATGGGAGGATGATAATGTGATAAGAGCACTAAAGGTGGATCTCAAATAGAAAGTGGAATGAGATAACAACTAACTCCACCTAAAGTGGATTTCTCCTACACCATGTTCTAAAATGGAATGCAAACTCCTAAGTGTCTCATATGCAAACTATTATGCAATGCATTATCCTAAGTAAGCTTAAGTAAAGTGTAATTAGGAATATTTAATTGCACCAACAATAAGCATAAGGAGGAATAGGCGGTGTAGGAAGAAGTCCACGAGTGCAATCATCCTTAGGTTAGGTAAGTTCACAAATCTTTTGAATCTTAAAGGCTTGGTATGATCGAAAAAGAAAATCAAGACAAACTTTAGTTGGTTGAGAAATGTAAGGCCAAAATAAATCAAGGTAAACGGAGCCTCGAGGAATAGAAGGTTGATAAAGGCTATGGTTAACAATCATGATCTCTAGATTATGAGAAAATTTAATAGACTTACGAATAGGAGAAGCCAAAATGTTCATTGAGGTAAGCCAAGGAAGACCAAGTTTAACTTTAAATTGATCAGAAGAAGGAATAATAGTGAAATTAGTGTCAAAAGTTTTACCACCAACTTCCATAGGAAAAGAAATGGAACCATGGGAAGGATAATGGAAACCATTGCAAGTTTGAATCAACACATCATATTTATCATAGAAATATTCATGTAATCATTTAATAAAAATATTCTCTTTAGTTATCACATTCACCATGCAAGTGGGATCAACAAAGGTACCACAGGAAGGAATACCATCAACCCTAGCGACAATGTAAAGAGGAACATAAAATGCCTTAGCTATTGTGACAGGATCAAAAGTAATGCAAGATTGAGGTAGAGGTAGAGGTTTAGATTGGGGTTTAGGTTGATGTTGGAAATGTTCAATTTGATTGAAACCATGAGTGGCTTCATCAACTTTCTCATCATAATAAATGTTTGTGGGAGAAGAAGGTTGCTCAATAGTATTGGTTGAATGAGATGGAAAAGGATTAGTGTATACTTGCAAATTATAATTAGGAGGTGCAACTGATTTGTTTCCTTGATTAATATTAGCATCTACAGATATAGCATTAGAATCAATAAGGTCTTGAACCACATTTTTCAAGGAATAAAATTTTTCTGTATTATGGCCAGGTTGACGATGGAACTGACAGAAATATTTGGGATCAAATAATATAGAGGGTGGTTTGGATGGGTCTATTGGTTTGATAGGAGGAATTTTAATCATGTTTTCATTCACTAACTTCAACATCATATTATGTAAAAATTCAGAAAGTGGAGTGAAAGTATGAGAAGGACTAAACATAAAGGACAAAGGAGCCACACCTTTGGATGTTGTTGACACTTGTTCATCAACTATGTTGGGTGATTAATTGATAGTTGTGTAGTTATTAGTCTTCTGATATGTGTTGAAATTGGATGTGACATCACTCTTATCAATGGGAATAGGATCCATTGGAGTGTTTCTCTCAAATTGACTCACTTGAAGTTGATAATTATGAAGCACTGCACACAATTGTGAAAAGGAAGAGAAATCAATAAGAAGTATCTTATCTCTAATGTCCTTTGTACATTAGTAATAAAAATGTGTTGTATATCAACATGAGGCATAGGATAGAAATCTCATGCAAATTCTTAAATCTAACAATAAACTCACTGACTTTTTCTTTAACACCTTGTTTACAATGCATCAAATCAGTCAAAGAAATTTGAGGACCAATGTTGTTTTGAAATTGTTGAATAAAATCATTAGCAAGTTTGTGGAGGGAACTAGTATAAAAAGGAGGCAAAGAACAATACCATTGCAAAGCTTTGTCTCTAAAATTTCTAGTAAAAAACTTAATCATGAACCTATAGTCATGAGAGAAATCACTACACAAGGTTTGAAAAGTTTTAACATGAGTCACAGGATCACCCTTACCATTTTAAGTTTCAAGATGAGGAATCTCAATACTTTGTGGAATAACAACTCAGATAATATCTATGGACAAAGTACTAGCAATATTACATGTAGGAATGTTTAATTTGGATTGAGTCAAAGAAACAAGTTGTTGTTGCAAAGAAGACATGGTTTGAGCTAAGCTATTAATGGTAGAATCATTTGAAGAAATGATAGGGGGAAGAATTGGAAATGTTAGGAATGTTGTGGGAAATATAGGGAATGTTGGAAGAAGCATGAAGCATGGTAGGATCATTGGTGGAAATAGGATTGGGATATGAAAAAAGGAACACTATGATAAGAAGGCATGGATGAAGGCAATGAAACACATGGAACACTCGTACGAAGAGAAGGAATAATAGGATTAGGGAGGCTCACATGTGTGGGGTTAGAAGTTTGTATTGAAGTTGTGATAAGAGGTGGAGCATAAGTGGAAAGACTAGGATTGGAAGTGGAGATGTGAAAAATAAGTTTCAACACTTGTAGTAGGGGGAACATAGCCTAATTATTGAGCACATTCCTTAAGAGGTTTAACATTGGAATTGATAAGATGAGAAATGCCATGCAAGAGCTTACGACCATGTTAATCATTATGAATTAGTTTCTTTAAACCTTCTACAATGGAAAGAGATTCAGGATTATGATTCCCTTGAGCTAACCAATGTTACAACATTTCAAATTCATGAGTTAGTTTTTGCACTTGGGTGGGAGGAACTCTTAATGCTTCATCTTCATCATGAGAAGAATGAGAAGAGTTGTTATCCATGATAGGATTGGTATCATTAGGAGGCATGTGGATTTCATCAAGATTCATAGGAAAGAAGGAAGGTTCAGGATCAAAGGAACTCATGAGTCTATGACTTCTTCTAACCAAAATACTATAGGTTGGACTCAAAGTGATAAAGCTCATACACAAAGAATTGATAGGAAGGGAAGATAGATTGAAATCATGTAGTGTAAAGAGAGATTATCACAATGGATATAAAGTAAATCTAGATATGAAAGAAGAGGAACCTATATATAAATGCATACCATGTAACCAAAACAAAGTGTATGCAAAGTAGATCTAAATATAGGAAGGAAAATCTATGTAGACAAAGCATGCAAGAGATAATCTATGATGTATATAAAGTAAATATATCTACTTAATACAAAGAAAAGATAACTAGATGCATAAAAATCAAAGAATATATAACTACCCAATCAAAAGTTATACAACATGAAAGTGTCGGGCTCACCAAAATGTATATAGTGAACCTACAAGCATGTAAAGGAAATCTGACACCAAGATCAAAAGAGGAAATGTAATATGTCGGGTACACCAAAATATATATGGTAAAATGGTGATTAATGGTAAACCACCAAGTCACACATGTACATTGAAAAGGGACCCTAAAATGTGATCCCTTTTGTACAAGATCTGATCATCACAACCCAAGTAGATGGAGGGATGCTAATGCATGATCTAGTCTTAGAAGGAATGTGTGATTTTAGGGCCTTATTTTTATTTATGTAGGGATGATATGATAAAGATGTAATGTATGCAAGTAAAGTAAAACAAAAACTCATGAAATGATAAACAAAATGATATCAGATATAGTGTACCAAAGTAAGTGCTAGAAAGGAATAGAGAGGATGAAGAACTCACCTTGAAGGATAGCAGAGGATGCAACTTAAAATCTGTAGAAACCCTATCAAACTATACTAAAACTAGAAACAGACTGGGATCCATAAAGCTATAGACTGAAGCTCTCTGTTGTCAAAATTTGAGTATTGTAGGAACAAGATAAACCTGGTTTGACCTATACCCAGGTATAGGTCAAAGGTGGTTTGACCTATACCCTAGAGGTATGAATATGAAGGTCTCAATACTATGACAGATACTCCACTTCCAGATCTACAAATCTGAGTCTGAAACTCCACAAATCTGCACCTGTACACAAGAGAAGGCGAGATTTTTGGGGGAAAGGGGCTTGCCTTGGTCAATTCCCTGTATAGGAATTAACCTTAAAATGAAATAAGTAAATCATTTAAAAGAATAAAAATGTAAGTATTCACCTTACTTTTCAAACCCTTGTGGATGGATATAGATCTGCTATATACACAAAGATGTATACTTGCTTGATTGAATGTATGTTGACAGAATGTAGGATGTCTTCACTAATGCAATAGATGTACACTTGCCAAATCATAAATCATAGATGTATGTATGCTTGATATGATTTAATGGAAGAGGATATGAATGAAGAATGGATGGAAGATAACTTTCAAATCTTAGATCAAAATCCTTGTTGCTTGCTTGAAATATTCAAAAAGAGCCCTTGAGTGCACCTTGGACTTGAATGCTTGAGAGTGAATGATTCCTTGTATAATAGATAATGGATGTAATGGATTCAAAATAGAGATAATAAATGTAATGGATTTACAATAGAGATAATGGATCATGGATATGTAATAGATGAAAAAAGAAGGGAAGAGGCCTCCTTTTATAGAGATTTCAGGGTCCAAAATTTGTGGAGGTCAACTCTGCTAGGAGGGAAAATGAAAATACTTTGCATTAGGCCTAAAACCCACCAAATTTAAACCTCTATGGTATATTTCAAACCAAGTTCAACCTATACCCGAAAGAGTAAATTTTGAGGCAGATTTTGTGGGTTTCGAGAAGTATTAAGAGACTTCAAACAAAATTGAGAGAAAAGTGGGGAAATCAAGCACAAATCCATTCAAAATTGAGGAGATCAATAAAATGGGGCCCAATAGGTCCTAGAGCTTCCAAATTAATGGGTGTTAACTTTTTAGACCTATACACTATTAATTCATTGCCAACATTTGTTTGTATAATCATAGTTCATTAGGATATGGTAAATTGTTTCTTCACTTTTTTCATAGATAGTACACCAAGATGGGCCATAATAGCGTATCTTAGTAAACCATTATGTAGTTAGTATATTTTTTTGGAGGATAACCCATTGAAACATTCATGCCTTAGGGAGGCAGTTCTTATTCCAGCACAAGTGCAGTGGTAGCTTGGATTTAGGGGTTGAATGTCTACTCATAAGATAATTGTAACCATCGTTTGTATTGTATTCCTCATTTTTAGCTTTTATACATACTAGTTTGTCTTTTTCCTTCCTAATTATAATCTTTCTATTTTCTAATATTTCTTTAATCTTTATTCAGACCTCTTCTAGTATGTTGTGTTTGTTTGTTGATTTTAACTTCCATCCCAAAGCAGAATTCCCACTTGGAATATCTATGTAGTCTTTAAGATATTTTACCCAACTATTCTTAAAGATATCCTTGACATGGTTGTTATTTATTTCTGAGTTTGTGGTGGGGTAACCTCCCCATGAGTCTTCCCCAAATAGGGCCTTGTATCTAAATCCAATATCCCATGATAAATTCATGTAGATGACTACCCTACATTCCAACATAAAGTTCCAGACCTGGAAGCCCTTTGGTGGGCTATTTGTTTGAAAAATGCTTACCGAGTCAGCTCCATTTAAGTATTTGTAATGAAGTATTTTAACCCATTTTAAGTTAGGTTCCTTTTGTAGTTTGCAAACTAGCTTTTCTCCCAAGGCTTTGTTCTATTCTTAAATGTTTTTAAATTTTATCCCTCCTTCCTCAATTGACTTACAAATTTTATCATAGGCTGTCATAGCTATTTTTTCTTTCTCAGTTGTACCTTTCCAAGAAAAAAAGTTCCCATCTTAGTGATATTGTTTCTAATACCTGTTGGGAGGCTATTGCATGTAAGTTGATAAATGGGGATGACAGATAATACTGATTTTATCATTATTTATGTCCCAATAGAAGAGAGTCATTTTCCTTTCCAGGACTCTACCCTTTTATCCAACTTATACAGAACTTGATCCCAAAGTTTATTTGTTCTGCAAACTTTTTCAAGGAGTAATCCCAAATATTTTCAGGGTAGCTTTCCCTTGTTAAAATCTAAAATGTCCCTAATTTCTATTTCTATATTTTCTTTAATGTTAAAGAAAAATATTTTTGATTTATCCTTGTTAATCTGCTACCTGAATTCTTTCGTGTACACATCTAAGATTTCTTTAATGTGCCTTGCTTCATTTTTTTTTTCAAAATTCCCTACTAGCATTGTATCATCAACAAACTGTTGATGAGTAATAGGCTCTAATTCACTTGTTATTTTGACTCCATTTAGAAGTCCATCGTTTCTATCCTTTGTGAGGGACCTACCCAAGGCTTCATCCATTATAATGAAGAGGAAGGGGGAGATTGGGTCCCCTTGCCTCAATCCTTTAGAGATATTGAAAAACTCTTTGGTGATTTTTTGACTAAAATAGAAAACCTTGGAGTTGAGATGCATTCAAACATAAGATGAATCCTTTGCTTTGTGAAGCCAAATGCCTCCATACATTTGCATAAAAAGAGCCAATCAACTTTTTCATATGCCTTTTTTATATCATTTTTAAGTAGCATACTAGGCTCCTTATTATATTGGATAGAACTGATAGATTCTTGAGCTATAATGTCCCCATCAAAGATGGACCTGCCAAGGACAAATCCAGTTTGCTATCAAAAATTAGATCTAGTAGTAGTTTTTTGATAAGGCAACTTATTTTTCAGATTTATACACAAGTTTCAGATTTTCATGTTTTAAGTATCCAAGCCTTATGTCTCATCCTTTGATTAATTTATTGGATAAAGATTAAAATTTTCACAATATTTGGTATTTATCTTGTTTTATTTCCTTGCAACTTGTAATCTGCAATTGCAACAAATGTGTGTCCCTTATTTCTCTTCAATTTTTAAGAAGAAGAACTCCCTGATATTGTTGAAAGCAAGGTGATTTTATTTTTCTTAAGAATATGCTTCAAATCATAAATTTGTCTTGTAATACATGTGCACTTAGGATTCTCCTTCTGGGATGATTCCCCTTGAGTGGGAGATAATTCTGATTATTTATGTGGATTTTTTTCTTATTCTTTCTCTTCATATTAAGATTCCCTATTTCTTTGTGTGACTTTCAACATTTTCCACCATTTGTAGTGGTTTATAAGACATTATTAGGCCCATGTGAATTAACTCATTTTCCTCTTAGATGATGAAATTTGTAAAGTCGTCAAACTTAGGATTGAAACATATGTTGCTCCCATATAAAGTTGATGGGTATGAAAGCAAAAAAAAAACAATGAATACTCAAATACAAGCTTGGCTAACACATTAAATCAATTATAAATCCTCTTTTCGAACATTGTAATCCAATATCTATGTTAGATGCTTGATTTTGGAGATATAGTCTTGAAAGTGGTCAAAAAATTTGTAATCTAGATTCATAAAATCATTGACAATCTAATATCCCCTTATCTTATTAGTTTTACTGTATAATTTTTCAAACCTATCCCAAGTCTCCTTAGGTGTTTCACATTATTCAAATAGAAATTGCAAATCAAACGAGACTAATGAACATATACATCCAAGTGTCTTCTTACAATTGAATCCCCGCCTCGTTAACTCATTACGATTGGTAGGTTGATTTTTCCCCTTTAGATAGCCAATTATAACCCTTTCCCATGAGATAGTTCATATTGATTTTCTCTATGATGCATAATTATATGGAGTCAAAAGTTTGATTTGAGATTTTCCCATTACATGAACACACAAAAAAGTGAAGGAATGTTGCCAACCACCACAATATTACCCCCTACCCCTCCCCAAGAAAATAATAAAGAATACAACTTAGAAAAATCTCAATCAAGAATCCTCAGACAAAATATGATTTGACACTTTATTCTTAGTGTATTTACTTGAGCTAGATACCAAAAACTGGAAACTAGACAAGTGATCTCGGTGTACATATAGATGCCAAATTTGGCCACAAGCTCAAATTACAATTTTTACATTAAATAAGATCAATATGGTCACAATAATATCAAGTATAGGAAAAATCATGAACTTAGAAAAATTTACAACCAAAATATTATTGTAGGAGTAAGAAAGGAGCCTTGGAAGTTCCCAAAATGAGAATCAATTAGTAATAGCTATGAAAATAATAGGCAAAAATAAAAACCAATCACCCCGTTGTGAAAAGCACAAAATTATATCATAAATTTTAAAAAAAAAATTGGAAAAGGGAGTTTGAAAATTGAGTCATAGTTGTTTGAAGTTAGACTACAAAATAAATAATTGTAATGGAGAGGGTGATGAACTATAACTGATTAAATGTTTGAAAATGATAAGTTGATGATCACCGAGCTACAAAAGTGAATGCAAGACATTAAATTAGTTAATGTATTGTATTTTCAAATATGTCAACTTGATATGGTTTGATTGGTCATATAAATATTGGTCATAACCTTGAAGAGCTGAAGAGACAAAGTTTATGTGGTCGGTAAAACATAAAAGTTCTATATACACTGAGTAACAATATACACTGAGTGACAGTAAACACCGACAGAAAGTGCACACTAGTAGACAGTGAACAACGAGCAGTTCACAGTGTATACCGATCACCGCAGTAACCAAGCAAGAGGTTATCGAGCAATAGCTATTTACCGAGCATAATTGAAGTTGTCACCGAGCACAACTGGAGTCAATGATCGAGCTAACTGAAATTGATGACCGATTAGAACTGAAGTTAAAGAACGACAAAAACACTTAGCTGATAGGAGCTATATTTAGATTGATTGATTTATTATTAACAATCAGTTGACCTAAAGCAAAGAGGAAGATTTAAAGCACTTTTTATTCCCAGCTATCATGGAGAGATTTGCGGAATAAAACTGAAGGAGAGCTTTACGGATTAAAGAAAGTATTGAGAGATTTATGGAGCAAGAAGTGATCTACAATGAAAACAAGGAGATTGAGTGACTAATCATGTCTATATAGAAAAAGAATTTATTATGGATAGAGGAATGTTGAATATATTCTGGTAAATATTGAATTCTTCATGCACATCTGATCATACCAGTTGAAGGACAAAGCCAAGGAATTTTGCAGACAATCGAGTAACAGAGGACATAGCATTCACCGAGTAGAAGGAAGAAAGAATGAGAGCTAAGGAAGTGAAAAACATATTGATCAGAGAGGTATTATTGGACTAACAATAGATCTAAAAATCTACAAGTTAAAGTTGTATTATTGAACAGATCATTTAATGTATCAGTTTAACCATTGATTTAGAAAATATCTTAACCGAGTGGGATTTAATAGTCCTTAATGTATTGAGATACTCAAGAGTATCAAAAGGTTTTCTTGTTGATAGCATAGTGAATGCTAGCTCAAAAGACAAACTGTTAGTTTTAAATCCTCTAACAAGGTCGCACTTAACAGTGTGTTTGTAACCTTTAACAGGGTTGGCTCTTCGTCGAGCTCACTTTAGACGAGTGAAAATTTTGGATTACCAATCCCAAGTGGTTTTTCCCTTAACAGGGTTTCCACATTAAAAATACATGTGTCACATGTGTATTTCTTTCATTGCATTGATAGTTTACTTTACACATTACTAAAACTAGATTGGTCAGTAAACACTAAGTTTAATTGTTGCTACTCGGTAAAGTCTAGAAAAGATAGACAATATATCTTACCGAGCAGTGTATATTTGCTAAAGTTATTTACAACATTCATCTTGATAGATTGAAAGATAACTAGAGGATATTATACTTGAAATATAATTTTTGGTTAGATTTTTGGAATTATTTTTAAGGCCACTAATTCACCCCCCCACCCCCCCCC
>MU224443.1:1830741-1846292 GCA_018584345.1 Thuja plicata
CCACTAATTCCCCCCCCCCCCCCCCCCCCCCCCTCTTAGTTATTCTAACAATTGGCATCAGAGCTTTGGTGCTTGGAAGAGAGTTTAAAGACTTAAGCTAAACATCACAAGATGAGTAAGAGGGATGTGCCTAAGTTGAATAAGGACAACTTTGCATCATGGAAAATTAGGATAAGACTTCATCTATTAGGTATTGGAAATGATGTCACACAACACTTGGATATTGAATATGTTGCACCTATTAGACCTCTAATTGTTGATAAATTAAGAGAGAAACATGAACACAATTATATGATGATAGAACTTGCTTCTTCACTATTCGATGCCGAATTTGAAGATGTGAAATCATGTTCATCTACAAAGCAAATGTGGGACAAACTCAAGCTAGTACATGGAGGAGACACCAATGTGTTGAGAGCTAAAGCTGAAAGCCTAAGAGGAAAGTTTGATGACCTAAGAATGAAAGAACAAGATAACATCACTCATTAAAGTAGCAAAATAAAAGAAGTTGTTAATGTTATCCATGGAGTTGGAGGAGTACTTGAGGAAGAAACAATTGTAAGAAAAATTCTGAGAACCTTACTGCCTGTTTATACAATTAGAGTATCTGAAATTCAAGAAATGAGTAGCAAATAAAAAAGTTACTCTTGATAGTTTTGTTGGTAGACTTATTTCATTTGAGATGAATAACTATGAGAACAGTGTCTTACCAACTATTGAGTCTGCAATCAAATATTCTCTGAAAATAAGTAAATCTAGTCACAAACATACTATGAGAAATCATAGTGACAGTGATAGTGATGAACAAGAACTTGATAAAATTGAAGAACTAATGGCTAGAAGATTGCATAGAGGTAAAGGAAGATACAAAGGTAAATTACCATTGGTTTGTTTTAATTGCAAAGAAATTGGACATTTTTCCGCTAGATGCCCCAACAAGAGAAAGGATGAAAGAAACAATGACAAATCTTATGAAAATAAATTTGACATCAGTGATGACTGAGACTACAGAAGAAATCGACACTCTAACAAAAGAGATAACCGAGAATACAAGGACAAGGACAAGAAGGCTTGTTACCTAGTTGAAAACAAAGTTGAAAACTCTTACTCTGATTCTGATGAAGATGTTGAGGTAGTATTTGTTGCTATGAAGGATGACTTAGACAAAGAAGAAAGTTGAACAACACAGGACACCAAGTTTCATTTGAGAACAAAAGGGCAATGATCTATAATGAAAAAGGAAAGTTGATCAGTATTGGTGAACAAACAAAAGGTAATCTATTCTATCTTGATGATATTGAGACCACTTGTTTATTGGCTAGAAATGAAGATGTTTGGTTGTGGCATAAAAGGTTATGTCATGTAAACTTTGACAACATGGTTAAGATAAGTAAGAAAAGAAAAGTAAGAGGCTTACCGAGTATCTCGAAGCCCGACCATGTTATGTGCAAGAATTGTCAAATAGGAAAAATAACAAAGTCTAGTTTCAAGACAAAAACCTACACATATAATGCTATTCTAGAGTTAGTTCATACTAAATTATGTGGACCACTGAGAACAAAGAGATATTATGGTGATAGATACTTTATTCTATTTGTTGATGACTATTCTAGTATGATGGCTGCAATGTTCTTGAAAGAGAAATTTGAAGCATTCAAGATGTTGAAATGGTATAAAGATAAAGTTGAAAAACAAAGTGGAAAAGAACTGAAATGTTTAAGATCAGGTAGAGGAGGAGAATTTATTTCTGATGAATTCACTAACTTTTGTAATGAGCATGGGATTACAAGACAGGTTTTTGCACCAAGGACACCACGACAGAATGAGAATGCTGAAAGGAGGAATAGATCAATTGTTGACTATGCCAGAACACTGATGATTGAAAAATGCATCACACAAACACTATTGAGAGAAGTTGTAAGTATCATTGTATATACACTAAATTGATTTCAATTTAAAAAATACACCAATAAGACACCTTATGAGCTATAGTATGGATACACACCAAATGTGAGTTACTTTATAATTTTTGGAATTCAATGTTATATACTGAAAGATGATAGAAATGGAAAAATTGACTCTAAAAGTGATGAAGGCATATTTATAGGATATTCTACTAAAAGAAAAGCTTATAAATGTCTGAACAAATCTTCTAACAAAATCATTGAAAGTGCAAATGTTAAAGTGGATGAATTTGCTGAGAAAAATGATGAGGAAAGAAGAAAGGAACTAGAAGATTACAACAAATTTGTCTACATTGAAGAACCTGACACCTTTCGTGAGTGACAGAACAATGCAACCGAGCATCAAGCTACACACACCGAGAATCGAGAAAATGCTCACAATGCTGAATCAAGTGATAATGAAGATCATAATGAAGATCAAGATGAGAATAAAAATGAAGAACATATATATGAACCTGTAATTGCTAAATATGTGATAAGACACCATCCACGGGACCAAATCATTGGATACAAAAGAGCTAGAATGAGAACAAGAAGTAAGTATCTTAACACTAGATGTTTGATTTGTGATTTTGAGCCTAAATCTGTTAATATTGTACTTGAGAATCAAGAATGGGTTAGTGAAATGAATGAAGAGATTGAATGGATTGAGAAGAATGAAACATGGATATTATTACCTAGACCGAGTGAAAAAAAATTCATTGGTACCAAATGGATATTTAGAAACAAACTGAATGAGAATGGAGAAGTCACAAGAAACAAAGCAAGACTGGTATGCAAAGAGTATGCACAAGAAGAAGGTATTGATTATGGAGAAACCTTTGCACCCATTGCTAGACTAGAAGGAGTAAGAATTCTACTTGCTTATGCTACTTTTAAAGGATTCAAAGTATACTGAATGGATGTTAAATCTGCATTTTTGAATGGAATACTAGAAGAGGAGGTATACATTGAACAACCTGAAGGGTTTGTTGATCCTAACAAGAGGAACATGGTTTGTAGACTACACAAAGCCTTTTATGGATTAAAACAAGCATCGAGATCATGGTATGAAAGACTTCACTCTTATCTCATTAGTATTGGATTTGTTAGAACAAGTGACAACAATCATCTGTATTTGAAAGGAGATACTAATGATAAAGTTTTGATTGCTGAGATATTTGTTGATGATATCATATTTGGAGGTAATGATATGTTATGAAAATCATTAACTAATGAAATGAGCAAAGAATTTGAAATTTCAATGTTTGGAGAGATCAAATTTTTCCTTTCTCTACAGATTCTACAACAGGATGAAGGAATCCACATCACACAATCCAAATACATCAAAGAAGTTCTGAAGATATTCAAGATGGAGGACTCCAAACCAGTTGGAACACCTATGGCAACCAGATGCAAATTGTAAAAGGGAGACAAGACAACCGAGGTAAATTAGACCCTATACAGATCTATGATTGGAAAACTAATGTATGTTGTACACACTAGACCAGATATAGCACATGTAGTTGGTATAGTTTTAAGATTCTCTATTAATCCTAAAGAATCACACATGACTATTGTCAAAATAATTTTGAGATATCTAAAGAATACTATGGTTTGTGGTACAATAAAGAAGGAAAATTTGAGCTACAAGTTTAAACTGATGTTGATTGGGTTGGAAACTTAGATGATAGAAAGAGCACAACATGAGGAGCATTCTTTATGGGTGATGGACTTGTCACGTGGATAAGTAAAAAGCAAGGATGCATATCTCAATCAACTGCAGAAGCATGATATGTAGTTGTTGCTGCAAATTGCTCTAACATTGCATGGATCAAGCAATTGTTGAAAGGTATGAATGAATAAATTCTTGACCCATTAATTATCTATTGTGATAATACTAGTGCTATCAATATTTCAAAGAACCCTATAATGCATGCTAAGACAAAACACATAGCTATTAAGTATCATTACTTGAGGGAAAAAGTACAAGAGAAACATGTGATACTGAAATATGTACAATCAAAAGAAAAACTAGCAGACATATTCACAAAACCATTGCCAAAAGATACATTTGAGTACCTGAGGAATAAACTAGGGGTTTGTCCCTTGTATACTGGTCACTAAGATGACTAGGAGGCTGCCTCAACCTACACATTATCAAAAGATCAATCATGTTGATGCAAAGCTAAGATATGGACTGCAATGACATATCAGTACAAGAAGGTATTTATCTGAACCACACACCAGAGATATTGTTGGCTACTACAGAGTTGTATTGCTGATGGACAGGAGATTCAATGATATATTTTTGTTTGGAATTGTTGTCAAAGGGAGAGAGAGAGAGAGAGAGAGAGAGAGAGAGAGAGAGAGAGAGAGAGAGAGAGAGAGAGAGAGAGAGAGAGAGAGAGAGAGAGAGAGAGAGAGAGAGAGAGAGAGAGAGAGAGAGATAAAATATCCAATGATAAGGGAGAGAAAGAAATATCCATCAGGGAGAAGAACATCAGTCAAAGGGAGAGAAAAGATCAAAGAAAGAAGTTTCTACAAAGGGAGAGACAGATCTAATAATGATGAAGAGAAGAGATTCTACAATAAAGGGAGAGACATAAATCAGAAGACAGAATTTCTACACCTATCCATTCAAGGGAATGAAGAAAGGGAAAGCACACAACAAGAATCAAATCTAAGCTAGAAGAGATTACCGAGAGTCAGATATTTGAATTGGTTATAGAACAATAAGTTTGGTATGATATGGCATATTTCATATTGTGTTGCATCAATGCCAAAGGGAGAGATTGATGAACTATAACTGATTAAATGTTTGAAAATGATAATTTGATGATCACCGAGCTGCAAAAGTGAATGCAAGACATTAAATCAGTTAATGTATTGTATTTTCATTGATGTCAACATGATATGGTTTGATTGGTCATAACCTTGAAGAGATGAAGAGATAGTTTATGTGGTCGGTAAAACATAAAAGTTCTATATACACTGAGTAACAGTATACACCGAGTGACAGTAAACACTGACGAAAAGTGCACATCAATGGATTGTGAACACCGAGTATTTCATAGTGTATACCGAGCACCATAGTAACCGAGCAAGAGGTTACTGAGCAAGAGCTATTTACCAAGCATAACTGAAGTTGTCACCGAGTATAACTGGAGTCAATGGATGAGCTAAATGAAGTTAAAGAATGACAAAAACACTTAGCTGGAAGGAGCTATATTTAGATTGACTGATTGATTGCTTTATTATTAACGATCAGTTGAACTAAAGTAAAGAGGAATATTTAAAGAACGTTTTATTCCCAGCTATCATGGAGAGATTTGTGGAATAAAACTGAAGGAGATCTTTACAGATTAAAGCAAGCATGGTGAGTTTTACAGATCAAGAAGTGATCTACGATGAAAACAAGGAGATTGAACGACTAATCATGTCTATATAAAGAGACAAAGAATTCATTAT
Source organism: Thuja plicata (assembly GCA_018584345.1). Classification (NCBI taxonomy): domain Eukaryota; kingdom Viridiplantae; phylum Streptophyta; class Pinopsida; order Cupressales; family Cupressaceae; genus Thuja; species Thuja plicata. The sequence continues at coordinate 1,836,156 of MU224443.1, forward strand.
GGACAGAGGAATGTTGAGTATATTCTGGTGAAGATTGAATTCTTCATGCAGATTTGATCATATCGGTTGAAGGACAGAGCCAAGGAATTATGTAGACAACTGAACAAGAGAGGAAAGAGCATTCACCGAGCAGAAGGAAGAAATAATGAGAGAAAAGGAATTGAAGAGCATATTGAACAGAGACGTATTATTGGACTAACAATAGGTCTAAAAATCTGCAAGTTAAAGTTGTATTATTGAACAGATCATTTACTGTATCAGTTTAATCATTGATTTAGAAAATCTCTTGACCGAGTGGGATTTAACAGTCCTTAATGTATTGAGATACTCAAGAGTATCAAAAGGTTTTCTTGTTGACAGCATATTAAATTCTAGGTCAAAAGACAAACTGTTAGTTTTAAATCCTCTAACAAGGTCGCACTTAACAGTGTGTTTGTAACCTTTAACATGGTTGGTTCTTCACTGAGCTCACTTCATAAGAGTGAAAATTTTGCGATACTAGTCCCAAGTGGTTTTTCCCTTAATAGGGTTTCCATGTTAAAAATCCATGTGTCAAATGTGTATTTCTTTCATTGCATTGATAGTTTACTTTACACATTACTAAAACTGGATTGGTCGGTAAACACTAATTTTAATTGCTGCTACTTGGTAAAGTCTAGAAAAGATAAACAATATATCTTACCGAGCAGTCTAAATTTGCTAAAGTTATTTAGGCATTCATCTTGGTGGACTGAAAGGTAACTAGAGGATATTATATTTGAGATATAAGTTTTGGTTAGATTTTTGGAATTATTTAAGGCCACTAATTCACCCCCCCCCCCCAAGTTATTCTAACAAAGGGGTGGCAGATTAGAGTGACCTGCTAATGATCATTTGGTTGTGTAATTTAACACAACATTTGTTGACGAGCATCTTGGCATCAAATTTAATACAATATCTATTGATAATCATTTAACTATTAAATATAAGATAGTTGTGTGGATTATTTGAAAAATTTCATGTCACAAAAAATATAAAGTAATATGTATGAAATGGAGGTATTTGGACCTTCTAAGCTCACTGACATAGTTTGTCTTGGGATGAAACTGCTCTAATAAGAAGTTATTCACCTCATTTTAACTTTCAACCTTGACTTCAAATCTTTGTAGATCTAACCTTGGTTGTTTGATTTGAACAAAATATAAGGCAAAAATAATTTTTTCAAACCCTTTAAACTCAATGGAGAGCTCAAATTTGTACCAACATGTTCTGCAATGGCCTGTAATAGAAATCCACAGAGAAAAATCCCAAAATTTGGTATTTCTATCAAGGTTTTTTATTTTCCATATCATTATTTGATGTAAGAGAAGATGATACTTGACTATTGAAGATCTACCAAGATTCGCAACCTAGGTATCTCAAAAAGAATATCAAGAAGCAAACCCACAAGCTCTTATACCATGAAGGAGTTGGCGTAGAACACTCTACACCATGCCAGATTGGTTGAATATTATAGCCACCCAAGATCTCGACATTTCATGAAAGATAAGAGAGACCAACACTAAAAGAATAATGTTGTTATATCAAAGATGAAAAAGATAGATTACAAAGGAGACCCCTTGGTTATATAAGATAGGGTGAATATAAAAAATGCACAATATTATGATATGTGAGACCACCAACATGATATCTTATGAAACAAGAAGTAAATATGATAAGATAAGATCATATGACAACTAAGACTTTTAGAGAGATTCCTAGGACATATGTGTGTACCCTATGTAAACTTAAGTAATATGTGTCATTACAACTAAGGTGACAAGCATGCAAAGTGAAATATCCCTTTCACACTGATAGAGGTCATGTGTGAGTGTACTGTAGTTCCATTTTCCTCCATGCACTGTAACTAGTGACAGTGAGAATATAAAACACTTGAGCTACAAAATATTGTTTATAATGATCCTTTCAAGTTTGTATCTTTGTAATGCTTTTTGTTGATATTTGTTTCTCTAATCTTTGTAAGTGGTTTTTCAAGAATGTTTTTTTTATTTAATGTAGGTGATGGAGGCCTACATTTCAGAGATTGATATGTAGGGAAATATCTAGGATGGTATTATGCATTGTAGAATCTTATAAGTACTATATTTTTTGTTGATAGTTTTCCTTGTTGATCCCTCAACATTTTGCGTACATATCTTCTAGTGTGGTTGTTGTACTTTGCAATCTTTCATATATCCATGCAATCTTTCAGGTTTCTATTTATAATCATTCAAATCTATATGCATTATTGCTTATGATATGTTAATCCTTCATGGAGTTTTTAGAAGCTTTCCACTCTTTCTTCAACTCTTAAAATTTACACATGATTTTATTAAGACACAAAATAATTTCAAATAGGTATTCAATGAATTTATTTTAAGTTTGTGTTGTGAATTTAAAATAATGCACTATGTTTGGGTAGTTAAAATTTAATGTTTTTTTTCTCTAGTGAGGAAGACAATTATTTTGAACTTCCTAAAACAATAGGAAGACCATTCCCAATGGTAGGCCTTCTTGTCAAGTTGTGAAAGGTACTTGAGCATAGATTTGTCTTCTCACTCAACAAATTAGTTTCAACCTCTTGTACTTTTTCTTTTTCTTTTTAAAAGTTTTAACAACTAAGTGCTATTACCAATCATTTATACAAAAATAATTCAAATGTGATGGATCAACAACCAACTTGAAGTATTAATGATTTATTTGTTGATCATTTAACCATTTTGATGATCCACATGACCATGCAATCTACAAACAACATTTATTGATCATAATAGTCCATCATGGATATAGTTCAAAGTTGTCATGATAGTGTATGTGTGGGTGTTAGTGTTTGGTGCATATCAATATTTTTCTTCTAAAGAAAATAAGGCCATATTTTAGTTTTAAAATATGTGTGTGTGTGTGTGTGTGTGTGTGTGTGTGTGTGTGTGTGTGTGTGTGTGTGTGTGTGTGTGTGTGAATATATGCTAGTTTAATATCAATTTAAACTATTTTACTTGCATTATTACTTTTATTATTTAAATTGTTGCTTAGAATATTTTCTTTGTTTATGTGAATTCTTATTATACATTGTGTACAATAATACTTATGACAATTGTTGTGAATCCTAATGAAAGTAAAATTTATTAACCACGAGTGTGAGTGCATGATACATTTGCAACTTTACATGCTACACATAATACTAGGGCCAGGCATCATTAACTCCCTTTTAGTTGTTGAGATGTGAAGTATATTTGTATTTTTTTCTATATGAAATATTGAGCAATTCTTTTGAATGTGTTTTCTTCATCACATTGCATTCCTTCTACCACTATAGTTTTTTTAGGCAAATTGCTACTAGTGTGGGTAGCTCACTTTCATTAAACCAAACATATCTTAAGTACAAATTTAGGGGGGCCCATATATAATGATGGGTTTGTAAGTTGCATAAGCTTACGCATGGAAAAGATTAAGCATTTTTAGCCGATAGGATATTTGTGGGAGCTTTGCTCCTGAAAAATAAATTTTATGTTGGAAAATTATCAGCCTCTCCGTCTTTATTTTTTTTCCGATCGTTTGTTGATTATGGTTTCATTTAATAATGCTATGATATTTAACGTTGCTTTTATACTAATTAATAGAATTAATAAGTGAAATGACATGTTTCCTTATTATGCAAGAGATAACTATTTAGTTGAAAGGTAATTTCTATTTAGTCTATTGCTTTTATTGTTTTTATTGGAGGTATTATTTAAACCTTCGTTGATTCTAATCTTCTTAATTGCAAATGATAAGATCTATGTTTGTGTTGTTTGTTATTGATTTGTGGTTTCTCTATTTGGTTTTTGTTTATTGGATCATTTTCATCCTAAAAATGTTTGGAGATTTGATTAAGCTCCATTTTGTGTACTATCTTCTTATTTATTGCATGAATATTGAAATCTAGTAAGGCATTATCTAACTTGCCCTTCTTTTGGTGTACTAGTTCTCAAATTATTTTGTTTTTCCCTTATATATTCCTTTGGTCAAAAACTGATCTAGATGTCCGCAGCATGTGTGTTTTTTTTGCACTACAAAAAAAATACTCCTCATAGAATGATGAGTGTTTAAAATAGTAACTAAATCTGATTTTAAAAAAAAAATGGTAAGTAAATTTACGATATACCTTTGTTTGTGTAACTTTACTTTTGTGTGTGTGTATATATATATAATGTGTACTATCAACTAAGAAAGTTTCTTTATTATATTTTAGAAACATTATTTCTATATTATAATGTAAATTTGTGTTATATAATATATAATGAAAGTTTAGATATTTTATCCTTTAAAATAGTAGGATATAGAGTAAGTTTCCACATTATACCTTATAGAGCATTTAGGAAGTGATAATAAAACTTATTTTCATAATAGAATGTAATTTTATGTTATAAAAATAAAATGAACGGTTCTTTTATTATATCGTATCAAATAGTAGGAAAATGGTAATTAAATTATTCTAATATTTTAATATGATTTTTTTTCATTTCATTAATTGATTTTTTTAAATAACAAGTAAATTTAAGATACACCTTTTGTGTGACTTTACTTTTGTATATATATATATTTTAGAATGTTTACTATCAATTAAGAAATTTTCTTTATTATATTTTAGAAAAATCATTTCCATATTAAAATGCAAATTTGTGTTATATAATATATAATGAAAGTTTAGATTTTTTATCCTTTAAAATAATAAGAAATAATAAAAAAACTATTTTGTTTAAAATGTAATTTTTTTTTATAGAATATAGATTAAGTTTATACATTACACCTTATAGAACATTTAGGAAGTGATAGTAAAATTTATTTTCATAATAGAATGTAATTTTATGTTATAGAAATAAAATGAATGGTTCTTTTATTCTATCATATCAAATAGGAAAATGGTAATTAAATTATTCTAATATTTTAATATAATTTATTTTCATTTCATTAGTTCCTGTAATCACCCAGAAATGGTCTAGTAAACCGATGACCCCCTTTTCTCAAATATTTGGTCTTAATAAATCCTAAATCTTAGACATTATTGCTAGACTCTAAATTATTGAGCATTTAATCAAACTTGCTTATATAATTTTGATCCTAATTTGTTGAATCAAATAATCAAGCATCAAAGCCTAAACCCAAAAAGCATAAACATTGGGATAAAATCAAAAAGTCCTAAGTTCAAAAAGTGAACCCATTCACACATGGGTGTGTACTCAAAAATCAAATCAAATAAATAAAAGGGAGAAAATACCAATTTTGTCTTATTCTCCACAAAGTTGACCAATCCAAATCACTTCTTCATCTTATATGGATTGAGAGGAATTGCATCTTAGTCATTGATCAATTTCTTTTGCGTCTTAATCTCAACCACTAATTCCTTGGAATCTCTTATAAAAGGGATAGCTCCCTTGCTCTTTCATAACAAGAAGATTGAGAGTAAAGTTATTATGTTATTTTCATTCTAGAGTTCTTTAGTGCATTCTTAGTTTCTTTGCTTTCATGCTAGTTTCTTTCATTTCTTGCATTGTTATCTTCATTTCTTAGCTTAGATGACATTCTAGTTTCTTTTATAGCTTAATATAGATGCATTGTTCTTCTCATTTGATGGCTTAATCTTGCATCTTAGTTCTATCTCTCTCAATGTTATGCATCTAGCTTGTTAGTTCACGCATTTCCATTTTCAAGCTTTCAAAAGAAAAGTATGCAAGTTTATGCATCTTGCTCCCTCTCTTTGCATTGAATCTTTTGTTTTGGAGTAGTCAAGTCATTGATTTCTCTATGTTTGATATGATGGACAACTATGAGAATCACACTCACTTCAACTAGGAAGTTATAGGTCAGTTTCAAGGGTTTTTAGTTTAGTGCTTTGAATCTCATGTTTTGCTAACCCCTTGATATAATGGTTTATTTAAGTGTTTGGTTGCAGATTCTGATCACACATTTCACCACACATATTTTTGGTGCCCACATGGGGCAGAAAGTTGCATTTTGCTCCATTTTTACAATTTTTTGCATATTTTTAATGAAACTGCACTTTCTATCATACTGTTCTTTATTCTCTGTCGTACGACAAATTACAGATTGGTACTTTGTCGTCTGGTAGCAAGTATATTGTCGTATGAGATTTTATTTCTTGTCTTTTGTCGTATCAGAGCATTAGAATTATCGTATGAAGTTTTGTGAGTCTCTGTTTTGTTGTATGATAGATGATGTATTGTCGTACGAGTTTTGATGCCAGTCTGTATTATGTACTTTGTCATTTGGAAAATAACAAGCATTTCTAGGGTTTCTCTTGAGCTAGTTTTTTCTTTCTGATGTTTTGCATGTCTTCTATGGTCTTTTTACTATCTATTTTTGTAGCCTGACTATTTTTTACAGAATATTTTGAGGAAGACTCGCTTGACAAAGCCATATTTGCACACTATTTTGATACAACTACTAATAGTTTGTGCTTGTAGGACGCTTTCCAAAGGAAATTTGAGATTACTAATGGTTTTGTTTGTAGGTTGCCTTGAAATCAAATCAACCAAATGATCGTGCTTGTTAGCATTTTCTTTTGTTTCTTAGGCACATGGATTAACTAAAGAAATATTTTTGTCTAATTTGAAGCAAGTGTTAGGGGAGTATGCTCTCTTTCCTTTTAGGAAGATCAAAAACCTAGACTCACTTGTTTTTTATTAAGCAATTAAATCTTTGGGAAATAACTTAAAGCATGTCTTGGTCGCTTGTAGGGCCATTCTTCGTCTCAATCTTGTTTGCAAGACTACAAGGGAGATACATTCAACTTGTGTAGGGCTGAGAGGTCTGAATCTTTCTTGCGAGACTATACATTTTGGGTGCTTGTAGGGCTATATGCCTTAATTTCACTTGTGAAACTACAAGGGGTAGTTATGAACGGATGAACTTACTAGACACTTTTTAGATAGAGGCTACCCGAGCTACCTCTGAAAGTATCATAATCTTTGTGCAAGGATTGATCCAAGTGGACTTTACCTGGATCACCCAAAGATTTTACACCCAACATATGTATTCCCAAGGATGTTTAAAGCATGAATGTGGCATGGGGGGAGCTTATGGGATTCAAGCATTGAGTCTCTTTCTAAAACCCACAACGTGCCTAGTCCTGACAAAAGCCAATATCACTTTATGTGAGGCGGAGGAATATCAAGCGTGAGCAAAGATTGTGATACTAAACTAATTTGACTATAGGGTAGAGAGTGTTTGGTTCTTCACAATTTGTGTTTGATGTGCTTGTACACCTTGAAACTTGAAATATCCTTCGAACAAGAACACTTTGACAACACAAAACATCAAACATCAAGATTTTCACCTCAAACATTAGACAATATTGTCCAAAATCTCTTACACACAAGTGGCAAACTGTTCCAGAGTCTTTTGTTGTTTCATGTCATTTCATTTGTCATATGACAACACATCTAGAGGGCGGAAATTCGTATGAGGACCCCTGTATTATCATATAAGAACCCCCTATATTATTGTATGAGACCTGAGTTGAAATCATTCCAGCATTGAGATCTTTGTCATTTGGTCACATTCTTGCAGCAACAACTATCATACCCTGTCATGGTCTTTTCAACTTTCAAATCTGGTAGTTAGGCTCATCATTGTCTTTTGTCCTAGCTTATTACAACTCTCTCAATCATATTGACCCTTCGATCTTGGTTCTTTATCAACTTTGTCACAAGTGTCGTCTAGCAGGTATTCAAACCTCAAATGCATGATACCTTGTACAAGTTCAACAACCAAATCTCTTTTTCTTCATCAAACAAATCTTTGTAGCTTTGACATTGACTTGACAACTTGATCCTCTAGAGATGTTAGTCACAAATTGTCGTACATGGTCCAAATGAGAAGTCAAAAAGCTAATCATGATTCCAAGGGAAAAGCTATAGACGACTTTGCTCAAGACCTACCCTTTTGTCAGAAACCCAAGATAGATTTTGAGATCTCACACAAGAACACTTCAAATCCACAACCGACAAAACTGTTGTTTGACTCTTCAACTTTGATTGCACACAACACATCAAACATGTCAGCTTATTATGGGAGCTCCAACATGACCACCATGGTCAACATACTAGTGCTTCTTCTTCCATAGAGGAGCCCACTTCCAAAGAGATTTGGAAGTGCCAGCAAGATAAAAACTTCCAAAAGATGATGCACACTCTCACGCAATTAGACAAGGACAAATATTTCATGCATCTAGCGTCAATAAGTGTTAAGCTTCCACCTAATTTTGACATAGAGGGACTGATACAACAAGAATACGAGTCACCTATCACTATTCTCAACCAAAATTTGCAAAACATGAGATGAAAGTTAAGGGAACTCAAGAAAGAAAAGGAGCAACCTCCTAGCAAATACTCATTGGAATCCATATGTCCATTCCCTTTTGCTAAGAATTTGCACATGTCACCTTTTCCCCTAAAGTTTGAAATTCCTAAGTACGATAAATACAATGGAGAAGGTGACACTGAAAACCATATAAGGGAATTTTACACTCTTAGTATGGATTTTATGCATGAGCGAACATATCTGATGTGACTATTCCTGTGAAGCCTTAGTGGCCAAGGCCTGGAGTGGTTCACAAAACTCACACCTAGCATACAAATATTTGATGAGTTGGTACAAAGGTTTATACAACACTACTCTTACAACATCTTACACATGGTTACTATGCTCAACCTTTGCAACACCAAACAACATACTGGCGAACCATTTGTTAAATTTCTCCAAAGGTGGAGGAAGATATTTGCAAGATACCCTAAACAAATACCTGAACCGGAAAAGATTAAAATTTTCATCAATAATCTGGTTCCTATAATAAATTATGCAGGACAAATGCAAAAACATACCTCCTTCAGTGACTTGGTTGATAGAGCTATGAGAATCAAAGATGTTCTCGTTAGAAAAGGGGATATTAATTTGAATAAAGACATCAAGTCTTCCAACAATAACAATAACAAAGATAAGAGTAAATATTGGAATAAGAACCACAACGTGGTTAACGATGGTGTAGTTGACTCACCTGAGACTAAACCCAATGAACCAGTATTTAATCTCGCTACTAGCATACAGAGTGCAAGGCAAAGTTTGGTTACTCCCAACACTTCTAAAAACACTGAAGATGCTCAGAAAGACAAAGCACCATGGATCCCTCGAACCAAATGAAATTTCACTCCTCTTGGAGAACCTTTGGAAGATGCGCTAAAAACATTGGTTTCCAACAAGATCATCACAATTGCCAACTCGAAACCGTGGGAACCTAAGGTAAAAGCCAAATGGTGGAATGACAATCATTATTGTGAGTTTCATAAAAATAAAGGACACTAGACAAACAATTTTATGAAACTAAAGCACGTGATACATGTGTGATAACAATGTGTCACACTTCTATGGGTCATTCCATTCAAGGTTGCTCAAGAATGAGGCCTCAAATATCGACTCATAGATCCCTAGTCATGGAGTGCAAAGGTTTGTAATGGAGGCCCTTAGATTGACCTAGTTGTGCCCCTGCAAGTACACCATGAAATGGGAGATTCAAAGAGAAAAAGCAAGGATGCTAGTCTCCATGATCATACAATATGCAATGAAATAAAAACTATTTTATATGATTGCAATGCATGAAAGAAAATTAATCTAAATGATAACAATGCAAGATTAATCTATGAAAGGAAATATGAATTTAATCTAATATGAATCTAATCTTCGTGAATAGCCATGGATGCAAGAAGAAGAAGACAAGAAGAGAGAAGTTGCAATATCCAAGCTCAAGTGCTCAAATTCTCCTCCAAAATTGCTCTCCAAACCTACAGCATAACAATAGCCTAAAATCTTGATTATCAAATGAGAAGGAGAGGTTTCCTTTTAAAGAGCAATGGACGGTAGAGATTAAGAGGCAAAAAATCAAAGGCAGTGATTAAGAGGCAAAAAGCCCACCACTTAGGAAAATGTGAAGAAAAAGAGATTTTTATTTAATTTATTTCCTTTTTCAACAAAGAGGAATTTAAGTGGGGGTTTTATTTAATTAAAAGAGGGGTTTTCTTTTAATTAAATAAGATTATTTAATTTAATTAAAAGGGATATTTTAAT
>MU224443.1:1893085-1921364 GCA_018584345.1 Thuja plicata
TCTCTCTCTCTCTCTCTCTCTCTCTCTCTCTCTCTCTCTCTCTCTCTCTCTCTCTCTCTCTCTCTCTCTCTCTCTCTCTCTCTGCTTGTTGTAAACATAACATTAATTTTATAGTAATTGGATCTAATTATATTTGTGATTGATAAGCATTGTTTCTATCGTACTTGAATCTTTATAATTGGATCCATAATTAATTTAAAGCTACCACTTCTCCATTATTTGTACAAACAACATTTTCTAATGTTAGGTCCCCATGCGACTACTTAGCTTATTAAGGTTAGCAGTCACTACTCAACATTTTTAGTTGCAATTTGTGGACCTAGTGGGCTCATGGCTAGCAAATTTTATTTCTTATAAAATAATAATTCCTCTTAAATGATATTTTAAACAAAAAAATTGGTAATATATTTTGCAAATAAAATTTGGAAACAAAATTTTAGGCAAACAAAAAGGAGAGATTTTTTTTTGGTAAAGACATATGTCATTTTTTCCAATAACCCCATGTGCCCACATGGCTTCTTAAGTGTAATCTATGTTTAATTTTAAGTAGCTAGAATGTTCTTATGTAATCTTTTAATTGTATGAAAATGATAAATTGAAATCTTTCCCTCGTTTAGAGGGGGCTTGAAATAAGTAGCAATTACTTATTGAGATAAGAAAAGTGACACATGTCTTCACCATTTTTTCCTTCTCCTTTTAATGTGCCTACAATTTTGCCTTTAAATATTATTTGCAAGAAATATGACTTAGAATTTAATTAAAAACTAATATTTAAGAAGATTGCTTAAAAATAAGTGACAAATGTCACCATCCATGGGGCCACCAGCGCCACAAATTGTTCCCCAAAAAATTGAGCACATGTTGCAGGCAGAAATAAGCTAAACAACAACATGGGGACATATCCTAACCAATTAGTACTTATTTTTGGCCCCCTTTGTTTTCAAAGCTTGCCCATGTTCCCATGCAACCGCTTAAGTACATTTTCTAGTTAAATTTAAGCAGTTCGAGTGTTCCCATGGAAATTTGAAATTGTGAGAAAAAGATTATTTAGAATCTTTTGCTATCTTAGTGGAGTAGCCACTATTTAAGAATTGCAAATAAGCTACAAAAAAGTCGGCGAGACGAGGTGGGGGCGCTGAAAATAAACATTGATTGCATATTGTCAAAAACACCACATGACTCCACAAATATATTTCCTTCCTTTTAAAGTGTTTTGTTTCTATTTTTTCCCTCAAATTTTAAGTGTACACATTATTATTTAATATTAATATAAAATTTAAAATATATGTTTAAAATTAAGCAAAAAAGTAAACATTCATGGGGCCGCTAGCTCCACAAATATGTCCTAAAAAGGTTGAACAATCCCTGCTAGCCAAACTAAGCTAAGAAGTTGCATGGAAACATGCCCTTATTTTAATTTTTTAAGCACATGATGTTGCTCCACTAGAACATGGAAAGAGTCCAATTTATCCTTTCCCCCTAATTAAACATTTACATAACACGTTCAGCTGCTCGAATTTAAGCAAAAATTGTGCATAAACAACTTATCTTTTGCGAGATTGTCTTGGCATAGGCTGGGGATTTTCCTATTGAAGGGAAAACTATGTGCCTATTGCTAAGCTATTTAATAAGATTAGAGAACATGGAGCAACATTGCTGGCAAAAAATGACAGTAGAAGAGAAATTAGACAAAAGAGAGAGACATGGATGAAACAAAACAACAAATAGCTAAATAAGTGGGGTTTAAAATAAGTGAGTTCCCAGGCATCAATGAGGAAATAAAAAAGTACGTTTAGGGAAAATTCAAAAGAAAGCATGTGGAATGTGCATCTTGGGAGGAAAAAGGAGTACTACATCAAACCATTTAATCTCACACATGATCATTACTCAAAACAAATACATAGGAATGAAAATAAAATGGAAAGCAAAAATGTTAATATCCTAGATAAGAACTAGTTCACACCAGCTTAGATGTGTAACCAAAAGATGGTTGATACCTAAAGAAGAGTGGGCAGATAGAAGATGTTGTTATTGCACTCAAGAAGCAATGGAGATGAAATGATGTTACATCATATAGTGCTCAGACTAGAAGGATATTAAGGTGAATTATATTAATACACTAAAAGTGAACACCTTGAGTAAGTTTTTTGAAGAAGAAAAGATTATAAGGGTTGCAGATTTCCTAATCAAGATACACATTAGAGGATCTAAGCTCTAGAAGGAGAAGGAGATTTAGTTGGCAGGAGCCTTTTAATTTGGGCTATAGTTTCTTGTTTTGTTGTTGGCTATTCATGGGTCCCATAAACTATTTGACCTCATAGACATTATTAAAATCTTTCATCCATTCACTACACATATACTAAATAGCCTACCCATAAACTAAAGTTTCTTAAAAAAGTTGGAAATATGGACAAGCACCGTTGTCCGGAGATGGTGGTTGAAGAGGAGTTAGAACGTAGGAAAAAAACACGGAGGAAACAAAATAACAAGTGATTGGACAAATGGAACATAAATCCCACGAGTGTCCGAACACTAATGAAGAGATAACAAGTGGGTGTTAGAAAATTTAAGATTGCCATGTGGGAAAAACACATAGGTAGAAGAAAAACTTACTATGTCAAAGAATTTAACCCATGTGGGAGTATGGTGATAAAGACTATTAAAGATCCACAATTAAAGGAAAGGCCAGAATTCTAATTTCTCAACCGAGGACAAAATTTCATCATTTGAGATGTGAAATTGGTAGATGGAAAGTGCGTAAAGAGGTGTGGGAGGAAATAACCTATAATTTTTGTGGCAAAGGGGTGGTAGAAATGGAATGTCATTTTATCAAAGAATGTGCAACATATGAAGATATCCACAGTCAATACGAAGTCAACTTAAAGGTGAATAGTCTGAATAAGATTGTTGAAAAGGCAAGATTACACAAAACAACAACTTTCTTACTTCAGATCTACAATAGAAAGGTCAACATGAAGAAGATCCACAATACAAATTAATTATCCAATAGGATTTACCTGTGATTTCACTCGTGTACGAACGATATAATACCTATCTCATGCTAAAAACTACCATACTACCATAAGTCCAGTTTTCAACTGCAAAAATGGCTTTTTGTGGGTTTTCCGATAACTAGGAAGAGTATTTTAATAATTCCGCATGCCTGCAACTTGAATGTCTCCTACCTAAAAATCATATCACATGCCAACTTTGTATTGCAGATGTGCAAGTCAGATTTATGTCCTATTGTAGTGAGGAGGAATCATCAAAATTGATTGGACTTCAATTCTAATTTTACAAAAGATGGTGTATTCGTGCATGCATTAGGTAGGCACCCCAGTCTGTCCTTTGCATATTAGACAAGGCTACAACATTTTTAATAAATGCTTTGGAGGATCCATTTGCGTGTGCACCTTATGCTTTTCCAGAACTGTTGAGGTGGTACACAACAAAAGGCCATGATGGGTGATCACTAGAATTTAGTGTCAAGATCACCATTTCAAGGTGGAGGATCTAGGTCTCCTACACCGTTGACTGGTTATACCTCATCCTCGTGTGGATCAAATCTGTCTCCAACTAGCTCTAATTCTGTTTCAAAGGTATATTGTCTAACCAATCTTTCTTAAATGTATTGTTATTGATCCTCAATCTGATATTCACAAGTGTTCAAAGGGATAGCCCTTGTATTTTTTGTGCACTTTAAAAAGAGATATTGCAGGATGACCTATCTTTAAGTAGTATTTTTAAATATTATAACAGGAACAAACAATGCAAATTATTTTCAAGCTATTTGACAAAGATCCGAGAAACTTACCTTGACATTGTGCGCACAAGTAAATATTATGGTATTAGTCTACTTTCTTGATGCTTATAGAGTTATAAAAATATCAAGCTATAAGAATTGGAAAAACAAATTCTACAGATTCTGGAGTGGCTTTCTTATAGCCCTTCTGACATGGAGAGTTACATAAAGCCTGAATGTGTGATGCTTTCCATGTTATCTCAATTGCATCTACCATCTTGACTGTGTATGTATCAATCAATTCTTCTTTAGCTCGTATGGAATATCTCTGTCTCCCAAAAAGAAGATTATCAATTACCGAGAGAAGAGTTTTATATATCAATATGTAGTTGTAATTATACTTGTATAAAATTTCTTAAAGTGAAATTTGGTAAAATCCAACGGATTTAGAATCGTCTCAAACTTAGGATGATAAGAGGCACAAGTAGATACATCGGTACAAGATTCAGAACATAAAACATGTACTGTAATGGTAGATTCATACATTTTATTCAAATTAAAATGACAGAAGAGGATAAATATATGTTAAAACAAAAAAAATTAGGAACTACTCTAGGTGTTTTAGTGGAATATGCTTGCTCCAAGAAAAGACTTTCCTATTAGTAGCATCAAAACAAATAAACGTCTTACAAGGGTACATCCAATAAGCTTGATCACAACAATTGAGGTAGGTCATGTTTCAATTGACATCTCTCAAACTTTAGAGTCTTCTTATTCTCTTACATCAGGTTAGTGATGCACTAGTATAAATATGTATAGCCTAAACCTTTACCATGAAATATAACAGAGATTGAACTCGGCCAAGTTGAGAAAGATCAGTTTTGTTTATATGGAGATTACCAATCTTAAATGCTTAATTTAAGGATTTGAGATGCCAACATTGTTCCTTTTTCTTGGCATTTTTGTTCTGAAAACACTTTCAGATTATTAAAAGATACAATTAATGGAATCACAAAGCCATTTGAATTAGATAATATTTAGGAAATCTGTTAGCAGGTGAAAGACAAGAAACATAACCGACTCCACTGTATGTCAAATGGTTCGAAAAATAGAAATAGATCAATAGGAGACCTTAGAAGTCATGTCCCTTCATGAGATATCATATATATGTTGATTGCAAATCAATTTCAGAAGATACCATTATTATTAAGAGAGATAACATATATATGTATGACAACAAAGACTGAGACATGCATATTGATATGATGATATAATAAAAGATTATGAGGATTCTATATATATTGTGGATGAAAGTTTTTTTCTTTGTGATTAAGTATGAATGGTCTATTTTATAAAGTCATTATTTCTTACTATATTCTATTGGGTATAAACTGATTACATAAGATATCTTGGGGTATAGATTTCTAGACTGTACATATATGGATAAAAAGATAATGGTTGAATTTTTTTTTATAGACACTTAAAATCTTATTGATATATGAAATAAAATAAATGATTGAGATCCACCATCTCTTCTTAGTATTCTTTCTCTGATAGTATAATGACCTCTTCTACTTCTATTTTGTTTCTCAGACTGTTGTCCTCTTCTGAAATTTTTCCTTGGTGTTCTTGCTCTCTTCACATATCCATCTATTTTAATTTTGTTTTATTTCAGATTGTTACTCCCTTTTTGAACTTGTAGAACAATATACTTTTCACCCTTTTTTATATTTGATAATATAAACATTTTTTCATAAAAGAATCACTGTTGCTTAAATAATAGACTGAGTTGAAAATTGAACAAAGCTTAAAAAACTGAAGTGACTAAATAATTTATCATCACTAAAGCTACGCAAACCCTAAAAACCTTAAGCAAAAAAATACCATAAAGCTTCTAAAACATTATATAACCCCCAAATTGCATTATATTGTCTACTAGCTTAATGACAATTTGTTTTGTTAATGAATGTTTTGAAACAAACCACCCCCACAATTTTTTGATGTCAGTATTCTATTTGTAACATTTGATATGCTTGAGGGCAGAGGTTCATATATAAGAAGATGGGCTACACAATAATTGTGAAAGGAAATCATAAAGACAATTTGAGTACTCAAGCTTCTCCCTCGTGTTAAGAATGAACCAACTTATGCATTTACTATTTCAACTCTGTCTAACAGTTATAACTCAACTTGTTTGAATGTGAAAATGTGTCGAACAACTATAAAATTGAGGATTTCATTAACAAAGATATGTTTCAATCCAATTAATTGCTAAAAGTTAACAAAAGTTGTATTTAATATGAGTTTACAATAGAGGTATATTCTTCTGAGTAAGTTATTTGGTAGATGCTTTTTTTCCCTAAGAGTGAGTATGAACCTAAGGGTATTCATTCTAGGTTGGTAGCATGTGACCATCCTAGTGTTCAAATGAGGGGCTAGAGAGGATGATAGTAAGGGAAACTTTTGTGTATTATTCTTTAAAGGAAAAGACGGGGACGATAACAAAAGATCAAGAAAAAAATTAGATTTTAGGTTTTAGTTCACTTTGATAGAGTCTCGAGAAAATAAGGTTTGGACTACTAATTACTACAGAGTATGGGAAAGATTAAAAATCATAGGGATAAAAAATCACGAAGCTCTTATATTGCTCATTGCATTTGAAGCTATACTTATAACTTGTTTTGGTAAAATTATTTTTTGCTCACATGAATTATAGGATAAGCTATCCAAGAATTTTGGCAGCAGTTGTGGAAACTATTGTAGAGTTCCTAAATGCAACAGTTAAGTCGGTGTTGGTTAGGGGTCCAAAGCTCAGAGTTGCTAAGGCAAAAGATACAATTGGGGAACCGACAAATGCTTTAGGTTATGTTTTGGCTATAATGCCATCTGCTAAGGGCCAAGTTTCAGAGACTCTTCCATACTATGTAGGGACTTATTGGGGCACAGTCAGTATTGCATTCTGTGCTAAAATAATTGAGTTTGCATCCTGTTTTGAAATAGTTGAATCTGCATACGCTTACTTAAATTTGTAGGGCCCATTTTCATTGATTATAGTCCAGTGGGATATTCATTTCTCTTGAAGAAGGAGAAATCTATAATTGTGCAGCCTAATAGGGTAATTGTTTGTGTATTTTGAAATATAATGATATTTTGAATAGAATCTCAAATTACTGTTTGTATATTTTGAAATATAATTGCATATTGAATAGGATTTACCATTTCAGCCATAGTTTTACATTTTAAAAGAATTCAGTCGCATTGCAAACTTTTAGAGATTATTGCTTTATAATCACTTGAGGTCTTCAATTTTTGTAACACAGATAAGTTTTTGTTTTATTTAATTCATTTTCAAAGGTCTTTTGAATATCTTTCGGGGTTCCTCTTTCTAATAATCACTGTGATGTGATCTTAATTTGAAAACTCAACAATTTTATTTTTGTCTTTAAAGAATGAAATTTAGAACTTTTCGCATGTTGACGAATATTTTTCCCTTGCCACAATCTGCATAAATTCCTCAAAGTTGTATTACAATGGTTCGGTATGAGGATAAAAGACATAATATAAATTTTCAATATATGTAAAGATGGTATGCTGAAGCGAGGTCATTTGTAAATCATATGCATAATGTAAACAACAATGCAGTTTGACAGAGTTTTAGTTTTTGATAAATTAGTTTACTGGATATTTAGATTATATGCTTATGCAGAATGTGGGTAGAGGTATTGATTTCTAACAAGCTTCCTTGCAAACTCTATTTCGTGCACATTATACAATCATTTTATTTCATTTTACAAAAGCTCTTTAATGGATGTCTAAGTGGCCTTGTTCATTGTTTCGGTCTCTTGTACCCAACTTTGACCTTGTAGAATGCTACACATAGTTTAAAAATTATAAATGACTTCAATTTGTAGCCTTAGTTTTCAATGTCAGATCTCAAAGGGTATGTTCAGGTATGTCAAGTTACTTGCAAACCCACCTTTTTAATATTGTTGTTCAAATTTTTTCCTTCATTCATTTCAACCATTTTTTTGTTGCTTACCAATTACACCTTTTTTGCTTCTACATGTTCACAACTACCTAATCAAGATGAGGAAACAAAGAATATTTATAGTCACGACAATAACATTTTTAAAATGTGTTCCAATGCATTTCAATGCTATGCTTTTATGTTAGGACCTACAAAAACTACAATACGACAATATTGTAACTTTATTTCATCCAAAGTGGATGTTACTGTGTACAAGACTTCCTTCTACAATGACACTTGTTTTTAGAACGACACTTAAATACAATACCTTTTAATATGTAAACCTTCAATTATGCTTTCATTTCAAAGACCTATTGACTTATCCCTTACACCTCCTTTCGATGCAAGTACTACTTAGTTTAGTCCCTATACTTGTGGTCTTGTGGACGTCATTCATTCATACCGTGTAATGGAAAATTGTATGAAAAATACACCCCATCTTCCCTTAATTGACGTTACACAACTCTTCCACGTACCCATTGCTTACCTGAGTGCAATTGCTAGTATACTCCACTTCGAAATATTGAAACGTTGTTTCGCGCATTACTTCGTGGAGCCATTTTTTCATATATACAGACGCTTCGTGCCATCTTTGACAGTGACTCACCATGGATCCAACCAACTGAACATTTCAAGGTTTTACAGCTATTTCTGCACAATCAGGAGGCAATTTAAGCATTGATTGGGCATAAGGAGGGCTAATTTAAGTACACAAGTTCAATCTTCATAGTTTTGATGAATATCTTGCAATCAACATGATCCATATTTCAACAAGAATATTTAAACCCCAGGTTGCTTTACGCGGTTAAGCAAATCCCTTAGACATGACCCCGGCTAAGCGAGAAACAATTCTGGGAAAAATATGTGTCTATTTTTCGGTTGTAGAATTGGTCAGTTCAACGAATTTGATATAACCCACCGGGGTTAGATCAGGTTCAGGGCAAAATTAGGATTTGGGGTTTTCAGAATGTCTGGGGATCACAGTGATCACGAGGCCCTGATAAGGTCACATTCATCCCCAGGTTCATCAGAATCTGATTTGGAGGCTGCACAGAGAGGAGGGAACAACAGATCAAATTTGGACAGGAGGAGGTCTGGTAGACGAGGGGAATTGATTAGGAAAATTTTGCTAAGGGAGCGATTGCCATCTGGAAACTTCGGATCTCACGACCGGCTTGGCGAAGGGGCACCTCCTGAATGGGCTCTGCTTCTGATTGGATGCCTGCTTGGATTGGCTACAGGGTTATGCGTGGCAGCCTTCAATCACGGAGTAAGGGGTTTGACTTTGTTACAGGCTATTTTTTGCCATTTCTAGAAAATTTCTAAAAAGACACCCCAACAAGCGATTTTTCCTAAACAAGAATGAATTCACCAAGTTTTAAAGGCATTAGATTCACCAAACGATACTTGTTCTTAGTAGTAATTCTTTCAATTTCCTCAGAATTAGCTACAACCATTGATATATTTCTCTTTGTTAGGCTAAGATCTGAAGTTATTAAATTTACCAACACTTACATGAGATAGAAACAAATTTAATGTTTTTCCTCATAATTTGACTAGAATGATTGATACATTTATTTTTTTGAGGCCGAGTTTTTTTTTTGCTCGTTAAGATTATATTTAATTAATTAAAAATAAAGGTTTACATCAGTGCTTTACAGTAAATATTTGCAATATATGTATGTTTTTCACTAGCCTACCATATCAGTGCTTTACACTACCCCAATCTATCTCCAGCTTTACATGCTAATAAGCCCAACTATTATCAACAAAAAATCAGACCGACTAATCATAGGACTCCATCAACTTACACACTGATTCTGATAAAACGACCATCACACTACCTACCCCACAAAAATCTATCAGCCAATTTAAACTAAATGCTGATAGCCATTTACAGACTCAAAAACCTGCTCCCCACCATCATATTCAAACCATAACAAAACACGCACTGCACAAAAACCAGGCCTAGTTGCCTCTAATCTTCTCACGCTCGCCTGCCATGGCGTGCTCTACCTGCTCCCCTTGTTCGTGGCCTCCTGGGAACCGCCTCTGGAAAAGCTCTGACCGCCACATTGACTTCAAACACATGGCGCCTAATCTCCATTTTAATGTCCTCCCACTCTATCAGGATTTTTTGAGGCCGAGTTTTGAAGTTATTTAATTTGGCGAAATATACATGAGATTATAGCAAATCCAATGTTGTTCCCCAGAATTAAACTATAGCGTTTGATGCATTTATGCGAGGCAAAGTTCTGTTGTTAAATTTGCAAAAAACTACATGAGCTGGTAGCAAATCGTATGTTATTCCCCATAATATACTTACAACGAATACATTTTTTCCCGGGGCATGATTGCTGAAAGCTTGTGCTGTGAGGCATGGCTGCAAACGATAAATTCCTTTTGAAATTTGGGTGCGCTAACACAGGTGCGTTCCCTATATTTTCTTCTATATATTCAAAGGCTGTCTTGCCTTCAACATTCCTTTTGAATGAAGTTCCACCTCTCATTGTTTTTATAGTATGTTTCGTTAGCTCAGCAAAATGAGGAATAAACTTTATGAGGAAATTATCGTCCTGAAATTTGAGTGCACCCTGGGTTTGCTGGTAGGAATTGAGATATTGTAAGGGCTGGCTTTTGTGCCCTCCTTGGACACAATATGCTGTAGCAGTTTTCCGTCCATTATTGCACAGATTGATTTCTTTGGGTTGAGAGATATTCCATTTGATCTGCATCTTTAAAAAAATATTTTCTAATGACCTGAGTGATCTTCCTTTGTCTTGGAGAAAACTGTGAGATAATCCATATGGATAACTATTACCTTATCTTTAAGGCCGTAAAATGCCATAACCGTTGCTCTTTGAAACAATGAAAAGTAGTGCCTGCATTGATCAACTCAAAATGCATTTTTTTGTAAGCAAAAGTTTTGCATGAATTTGTTGCCCTGTCTTTTGCATCTTATGAGTGATTTGCCTAACAGACAGCACCATATTCATATTCCATGAATATTGTGAGAATTTCACCCTCAATAGGGTTATTTAAATCTATGTTTGAGAGGAACAGCCCCTCCGTATAACAATTTTTTTGCATGTGAGTGTACTTTTTACCAGAAAACAGAAAAGTAACAGGAGAATAAAAGGAAAGGGAGGCCAGGAGGAAAAAATGAAAGGTCCTAGGTGAACAGGATATGTAGATCAACACTCAGATAACTAACAAAGTGATAAGACAATGTAGATAGAAACTCCTTCTTAATGATGATGGAAATGGGTGAGTGATTTGCATCATGGATCAGGAGAAATCCCACTGAAAGACAAAGTTGTCATCATATCTGGCTATAGGCAGGTGATACCAATATCTATCTTTCAAACTGTAACATCACAAACTATGATAGAGAGAGAAAACACAACATGCAACAGAATCTGATTTGCTAGGCATGATAAATTTAAATTTTATTCAACAATCTGAAAATCATATCTTGTAAGAAAGGAAATTACAACCATCACTGAGCAACACTGCATTTTGTCATGCAAGACTGGCAGTTTGTGATGTTCTGAGTTGTTTAAATTACTAAATTCCACAGAATCGATTAGTCTAACTGGTGCAATGTAGCATTCCACACGTAAACTCATTCCGCCCTGAAAAAACTTGGTCTTCCTGTTGGAGCTCTAAATTTTTGGCAAAATTTGGAGTTCCATATAGTGATAAACCAAATTAGGTCACTCTGAAATTCGGCACCCTGAGATACAAATGTCATCTATAAATCAGGATCGAGGGCATATTGAAGAAGTCAAAGTAGTGAAAACTCCTTGGAAACAAGCAATAGGGATAATTTTCGCTACTTCGCGGGTTATGAGATTGGCAGTTGCGAAATGGCAAAATTTCGCGCTGGCGCGAAGGCTGGAAATGAAGATCACAAAACAGTGAAATTTTGCTGATATAGTACTAGATAAAGGGCTTGCGAAATAGCAATTTTTCACTATTTCGCGGGCAACGTCAAAGAGGATCACGAAATAGTGATTTTTCACTTTTTTGCGGAGGACATATTAGTGGCTAGTGAAATGGCGAAAAGGTTTCAGAGATGTTGGAATTTCGACCTGCTGTAAAGATGACGTCGACAGAGACGGAATATGATAAAAAATTAAAAATATCAAAACGACCCAATTCAAAAAATCCAATTTCCAAGCTCCACTCAAAATCTTAGATTTTCACGAGGTGTTTTGGGTTTTCGACCGAAGTCAAATCTGAAAGATAGGTAGTTATTAGTTAATTTGTTGATTAGTTTTTTCAAAAGAAATTTTTACATTTTAGCATAGGGTGTTGTCTCTTCACCCTAAAGGGGTGTGAAAACCATTCATCCTCATATATATGTGGTGTAAATTGTAAAGGTAAAAAACAAATCATCAACAATGTAAAAAACTTATTATTTTCTACTGCACTTTCTACAAGTGATCTATTGTACAGAAGACTTTATGAAGCATTAATATAAATTAGTATTTTCTCTAATTTGGAGTTATGGATTGATCGTTCCTGATTGATCAATCCTTTGTTATTTTATCTCCAGAAGATAAAGCTGCTTTAAAACTTTATGTTTGGAAATTATTCCCATTATTCTGCAATTTGATCATTAGAATTATTAGGCACTATTAATTCTATCTTATTGGGCTCATTAAGCTTGGGTTAAATTCAATAAGACTGATTGTAGCATAATAAAATAATCAAAGACATTGAAGAGGAGCAGTTGATAGGAGCATTTAGGTGGTGTTCTCTGTCTCACTTAGTTGTACATAGGATTAAAGAAGGAACTGTCTCTATTGCCCAATAGAAGAAAGGCACTAATCTATTATCCTTAAGTTGAAGTCTCTGTTCGAGAAAATTGCAAGCAGAAAGTAGTCATTAGTATTTATTTCAAACCAAATAATACATTATTTTAAAACATTCTTTCAATAGCATTTTGTTAAAGCATTCTCACAAAATTCAAATATTTAATAGTTGTGATATTCACCCAACTTCAATGTATAATTGTTATCTGCTATAAAAAGCCTTAAGCCAAGAAGTTTGGTTGAGGTATAGGCCCACCCGCCTTGGTTCCGCAGAGCCTGAAGTGTAGGGGAGGAAGATCATAATCGATCACTCCCGTTCGTTGGCCAACACAGTTGGATAATCCCAGCATTGAGTAGGCAAGCTCATAGGATGTCCAATCTGTTAATCTGGGAACCAACACTTCCCTTGACGAATCAATTCCATATTGCCCAAGGTTATGCAATTCTATGGATTCTCCTTGTCAAGGTTGGTGGAAAGAGTGGCAGTTGTTGCTGATACTCAAGATCATGACTTCAGTGACTATATCCTTGCCACAGATGCTTAATTTTATGGCCAAGAATGTCATCTGGGAGTATAGCGAACATAATAAATTTATTTCGGCCTCCACCATTTGTACTATTTTTTGTGCCAATGATGTGGTTACCTTCTTCACCAAGGCCCCTATCCTTGACTCCATTGAACTCATCAAACAAGAGACCAATGACGAGATTGCCAACTTAGTTGAGTTATGTCTAAATCAACTTTTTCACTTTCTAGGGTACAATGTATAAGCAATTAGATGGAGTCACTGTGGGATCTCCTTTATCCCCCATTGTCACCAATCTCTTTATGGATCATTTCAAATATTTCAAATATCTAGTCCTTTGCTCTTGGTCCCTCAAATTAAAGTGGTGGAAATGCTACGTCGATGACACTAACATTTGTTGGCTCCACGATTGAGAAAAGCTTGAAGATTTCCACTCACTTAAATTGCTTATTTCTTCACATCTCCTTCACCAAAGAGAGAATATGACAACCAATTCCCCTTTTTAGACATTCTCCTTATCAAAAGCCTAATGGTTCCATAGCTAGGCGAGTCTTATGCAAATCCACACACAAAGATCTCTACCTTTGTGCCTCATCCTATCACCACCCATCCCAAAAATCGGGAATCCTCAAAATCTTAGCCACTAGAGCTTTTAGGATTTGTGATCGTGATCATATAGACCTTGAGATTGCCCATCTTACCTGCGTCTTCCAATTGAATGGGTATAAAAGAAAACACATTTTAAGGGCTTTCAAGCAAGCCAAATCCATGTGTGATCCCAAACTTGAGATTACAAACCCCTTCCTCTTCCCGCTGCTTTTTTCCCACATCAAAGGCCTCTTCAATAAAATCTCCTAAATTCCCCGTATAAAGGGCCTACGTTGTACCTCCAAACCTATTTGGGCTAAGTTTACCAGTAAGGGTACCAAGTACAAAAACATTTTTTTATTGAGAAAGTAAGAAAGCAGAGAGTGAAGAGAGCAAAAGGATCTTTGTATTAGTCAAAATGCTTTTAGTGGCATTTTAGGGTTTTTGGATGCAAAAAGAAGTCAAAAACTGCCTTTTATTCTTACTTTTAAGTGCTCAACATGCCCTTTGTTACCCAAATCAGTGCTCTCATGCCCTTTATTGTGATATTAGTATATACCAAGAGTAAAAGGAAAAGATGATAGATCCCAATAGTCACAATCGTTTAATCTAGTGTTGAATAGACTACCGAATGTTCAGAATAATATCACTGATCTTGTCCAAGAGTGAACAACATTTAGAATAGTACAAATTATTTAATCCGTTTCAAATGCAATCATATATTCATACATTATAATAATGTAAATCTGATGCTGCCCAGCTGGAGATATCAATTGACAGAAGTATTAGAGCAGAGCCACTTTGAGGGGGGGCAAGCTTTAAAAAGCAAAAATGTTAAAAAGGAACAAGCGAATCCCACACTTGATGCTGTATAATTGACTAGCTACCACTTATTTGTAGACAATATTAGGTTGGGTCATCATCAAAGTACTAGTGCCCAGCTGGAGATATCAATTGACAGAAGTATTAGGGCAGAGCAATTTTGAGGGAGCAACCTTCAAAAAGCAAAGATGTAAAGAATGAACAAGTGAATCCCACATTTGATGCTGTATAATGGACTAACTACCTTTTATTTGTAGACAATATTAGGTTTGGGCATCGTCGAAGTACTAGTGAGTCAACTACCTAGAAGATAGCAAATCTACCATCTCTGAAATGACTAATTGAAGGTAATGTGCTCCATAAGTTGGCTACTCCATAACTTGCAATTCATTATGATGATAAGTGAATGCCTAGTGGTGTAATAATAATTTTCATGCTGGCATCTTGCAGAGTTGTGGATACTTGAACCTGCGTTGCTAAACCAAATCCGTTGAAGAGACAGAGTTACTTTACATAAACTCTTTAATAGCAAACTATGGAAGAAAATTGTATCTTGGCTTTGATCTTACATTATTAATACTATGGAGATTCTATTAATCTTTAGGTATTTGGTACACAAGATCTATTTAATTTAGTCATTAGAGATAATGTCTTTTAGGATCTATCGCATAAAGTAAATTGTTCAATAGAATTGTTTTCTCTTAACATGTGGAACATAACTACAAAAGCAGAATAGTGAAAGGATTGAATATGATGGGTTCGTATTTGTTACTCATTAACAATATACAGTGTCAAAGGTCAATATGACATTGATCGGGATTGAGAAGAATCTAAAAAATGGAAATAAATCTATAACTATTAATGAACACAAGAAATCAACGGACCATTTTTCAACTGTTCTCATGGGTCTCTAGTTTCAGGTGAACTGATTGGCAATTGTTTTTTTGATCAATATATGAAATTTAGAGCCTTGGATTCTCCCTTCTTGTACAAATTGTATGATTTAATAACACCTATGGGTGCTAAGCAACTGCTAAATTGTATGCTTATACTGATACAGTGTCCTTATTGCATTGAATCAAATGCACATGACCTTTCAACATAGTTCAACTAATGTACTCAAATCTTTCTCTTTGTTTTGTTCACTTGTGCTAGTGGATTTCCTTGGAACTTGTCACTGTTCTAAGGGTAGCTCAACAGAGCCCAGTATCTGCTGTCTGTGACCCAGGTTGTTTTTCTTTTTGCATTATAAAGTCACAATGATAAAAACATGAATTCAACAATGGCAATGTGATTTGTCTGGAATTAAAATATTCAGTTTTCAATTTCAGGTTCATACAATACATGAGTGGGCATGGGCAGGGACACCCCAAGAAGGTGCTGCTTGGTTTCGATTACAGAGACTTGCTGATACCTGGCACCGCATATTGCTGATTCCTTTAACTGGTGGAGTTATTGTTGGTGTGATGCATGGTTTACTGGAAATTATTGACCAGATTAAACAGTCAAGGCCTCCTCAAAGGCGGAGCCTTGATTTAGTATCAGTTTTGTGCCCAACAATTAAGGCAATCCAAGCTGCTGTCACTCTAGGAACAGGATGCTCGTTAGGGCCAGAAGGCCCTAGTGTGGACATTGGAAAATCATGTGCTTATGGATGTTCGGAAATGATGCAAAACAACAGGGAAAGAAGAATAGCTCTTGTTGCAGCTGGTGCAGCTGCTGGAATCTCATCAGGTACAGTAACTGCCTTCTCTTATCTGTTCTGTTTGGAGATTGAAATAAATCTCTATCGATTCCCTGCAAGCACCTAAGTTTAACAAGATTTTTCATTTGGCTATTAATAAAATTAATTGGTTGACTTAAATATGCATTTTATTACAGTTTGCAAATTAACTTTTATAGTGATTGGCATGATATCTTGTGCCTTAAGGATAAATTCAACCCAGCGATCTCCATTCACCCATATATTTGATGTTTGTTGTCTTAAGGGATGTAGTTATTTTTTCATAGCAGTATTTTGGTATAGCAAATCAGGCATCATTGTTATTATTTCCAACTTAAAAGTTTAATCAACTAGTCTGGAAGTTCTTGGCATCAATATGCTTCAGAGTAACCACCGTAAGTTGTATTAGTAAGTAACTTGAATATGATATGATAATGTTGGAATTCATAATTATGTAATTATTACATTATATTCGAGTTGCATTTTACATCTTAATAGTTGAATAAGTAGATGAGTATTGATTAAAGATTATAGGTGTTCTAGTTAACAGATAGCCACTAAGAAAATGATGATTAGAATCAAAGTTCCTAGAAGTTGAAAAGTGTTTTACATTACATAAGTTCCCATTAACTAAAGCAAGTTTCTAGGATTATGTACCTGATCTTGAATTAGTAGATCTATTTCGTATTGCGATTATATTTTCTTGCAATCTTTGTATTCTTGTTCACTTATACATTGTTGCTCCCTTGAAGTCTATAATTAAGTTATAAGTTAAATTCTTTTAAACACATCTGACTTGACTGGTATTGGTATATCCAATATTATATTGGCAGGAAAAAGCAGTGTTGAAAAGAGAGGTCAATAGGATACTTGAGGAATTTTTGAAACTTATTTTGTATCATTATAAATAATGTAATGTATATCACTTGGCAAATTGTTGATTCTTCAATAAGCATTTGACAATACAGGGATATGAATTTCAATGGTGGACAGAAATTGGTTATGGGCGTACAATTTTGATTTAAGAAAGCTCCTGTGACTGGTTTGCATAAAAGCTAGTATATATCGAGAAGAATTAACATGGAGTAGAGGATATAATATGAAATGTGATCTGAAGATCTATATGAAGTATCTGAATATTTGAGTATTACCTAAAATGACACTTGGTGAACAGATATTCGTATAATATGACACTCTATTGATCATTTAACTGTGCCTTCAGGCAAATAAAATGCTCACGGGTGAATTATAATGATGTGTATTAATTTATTAACTTGTCAACTGATCCATGGTCCAGTTATAAGGTGGAGTGATTGCTGTGCTGATGATCTAGGTTTGGTTCCTTTTCATGCTTCCTCATTGTGGCAAACCCAAAAGATGGAGAGAGGGAACTGTGACCAGAAGATGGAGTAGGTCCTCATCATGAGGGACAATCTTATAAAGTCTAAAGATGATATTACGGAAGAATGTAATACAAGCATTTGGAAATTTGAGTTCTCATATCTTTAAAATATAATGAAGAATTTTGTCAAAGCCTTAACAAGAAACTGTATAAATGTATGTTCATTCCTTTAATAAAAGGATTCGCGCTAGTGTTTGAGCTCTTTTGGTTATGCCTATGTGTAAACATTAGTTTCACCAATTCACAATGTTCGAGTGCAACAATGTAACTGTTGTGCATTTATACCTCAAAATTATATATATTAAAAATTCCTGTAATTGGCATCTGATGAGTAGCTTGTGATTTTAGTGTGCCCCCTGATTTGTTGAATTAAAAAATTTCCCACAGCTCAGTAAAAATGATATTTTGAGGCAAATCAATTATGCTTGATGCTATTCATGACATTGATAAGGACTTAAATAATTGAATTTGTTTTACATTTGTATCTGTTCAGATGGAAAACATACTAAAGTCTAAAACCAATTCAGATGTAAAGTGGAGCTATCCCAAAATATATAAGCTCAGTCATGCATGTGTGTTAGCAAAGATCTTATAAGTCTTCCTTCTGTTATTCACATTCCTACT
Organism: Thuja plicata; assembly: GCA_018584345.1. NCBI lineage: Eukaryota > Viridiplantae > Streptophyta > Pinopsida > Cupressales > Cupressaceae > Thuja > Thuja plicata. The sequence continues at coordinate 1,911,361 of MU224443.1, forward strand.
TAGACTGATAGATAAACATCATGAACGTTAGTATGATTTTAGGTAGTTATTGTAAGATTGAACACAAGATGCAAGCAGATGTACATTGCTTTCCCAGTGTTCTCAATCTATATTTTTTTTCTCTATCAGATCTGTTACTAAATTAATATTTAAAACTTATCTCCTGTGTCATTTCTTATTTCTTCCTTCAAATTGGCAGGGTTCAATGCAGCAGTTGCTGGTTGCTTCTTTGCTATAGAAACAGTTTTGAGGCCGCTTCGTGCAGAAAATTCACCTCCTTTTACAACTGCTATGATAATTTTGGCATCTGTTTTATCATCAACGGTGTCTAATGTTATAATTGGTGGAAGGTCAGCATTTACGGTGCCTACGTATGAGCTTAAATCTGCTGCAGGTATTTCTTCTTTTTTTTAGTAACGTTTGTGTTCATTGTATATTGAAAAGTTATATTGTGTATTCCTTGAGATTGTGCGTTTGATTATCATCATTACAGGCCATTTTGATCAACTGCTTTGATTTTTTGTTGAATTTTTGAAATCCACACGTGATGTTTTTGAAGACCATTGTTAGGAATGCCTATGATGGGTGGTGTCATAATTGACACACATATCTTCTTTTGAACAGTGTAGTGAAGCATGGTAAACATATCCATGAGCAATATGTTTTTATTCACCTGTACCTGCACACAACATTTTCATTAACTTATCTGAAAGTAATTATTAAAACATTGGCATGAACAGCATTCATCAAACTGGATTTCCTTCAGATCACTTTCAAGGTCAATCTCTCATATTTTCTTACATTGTTTGTTCCCTCTGCAATGAATATACAATTAACTGAATTCCAATATTTCTTCCAATAATTCATTGATCTTAAATTACATCTAACAATTCATTGAAATTGTCAATCACATAATAATTTACATAACCATAGACCAATTTTGTCTGGCAAAGACACGAATTTGCATCTTAGAAGTTAGTAAGCTTATTTTTCTAAGCCATTATTCTCATTCATTAGTCAAATTTACTATGCGACTTGTAAACACTCTCATTAAGAAAAATTTCAATCAAGAACAAAGTACTCAAAATGTACAAGGGGTTTACAGAGATTGCAGAAGGTTTTGAAATCTTATCTGGACACCTTGGGTAGTTGTAAAACAGAACTGGAGGATATATTTGAGAAAAATGAGAAAAGCAGGTTTCAATCTTGCCAGTGATAAAACTACCTGCTGTAGCAGGGTGGTGGTTGTGGAACTGCCAACTGGAGTAGATGGGGGTTAAGCATGTGCCATCATGGTTGCAGAATTTCCATGGCAGTTGTGTATGTGTTATAGAATTGCCATGGTGTGTTTACCCATGGCCGTAGCTGTTGCATGTGTGATGATGTTTGTGGAAATGCCATGGCAGGTTTGCCCATTACGATAGCTGTTGTGTCTGTTTGATGGTGCTTGCAGAACTGCCAAAGCAGTTTTGCCCATAGGTGGCATTTTTGTTTTGCCTACAAGTGAGATTTTTTCCATTGTCTCACATGGTGGTTTTGCCTTCAGATGGGGATTTCACCCTTTTTATGTGAGTTTTTCCCGAGAAAAATGAAAATACAAGCTATTGGTAAATAGGCAAAGAGACACTGATAAAGTTACCTCCCCTAATTTATCACATAATCAGCATCTATTATAAATTAATGCTTGACAACTTTGTATAGCCTGCCTAAGCAATGAGTAAAATATCAATTTCACACAGTAAAATGATTAATCATCATCATACAATCAATACTCCTATCCCACGATATACATTAATATATTTATCAAATATTGAAAAATCTGCCCCTACACAAAAATGTTTGTTTCCCAACAGTTCAATATATCAAAGAGAATAATGGTGAAACGAGAGTGTCAATCAAATGTGAGCATGTTTGTATCCCTGCAAGAAAACCCTTTAATGTAAAGAGATGATTAATCTATAATGTAAACCAGTTTATCAGATATAATTAGTTGCAGTTATTTTGCAACAAAATTAATATTTTTGGGATTGGTATGTGCCCAAGGTTTCCACAAATTAATGAAGAGAAACTGTTAAGTCTTCCCTTTGATTGCTAGTAAAGATATTAAAGTGCTTTTAATCATGGCATTTAGTGCCTTTCAATCGTGCAATACGTATATGAAAAGTGAAGTGCTTCACATTCTATAGCAATCAATTGGTTTCGGCCTTGATTTAATTCAGTTACTTCTTTTTTCCATTTCCTTGAAGATTGATGCCTAGTGCTTTACCTTTGGGAGGGCTAATCTGAGACACCAAGCACTTAAGGGGATCTCTTAAGGCCATTAGATCGATGGTTTCGGCCTGTGTCACAGGATTCGCCGAATTTCATGCTTGAAGTTCGAAATTCGGCGAACATTTTATATAAGTATGAAATTCGCAAAATTCGTGTCTAAATTCGTACGGAGAAAGCGTCAGATTTTTTATCAGACTCTATTTACGCAAGACGTTTTCAGAAGGGTTTCTTATAGGTTTTTAAAGCTAAGGCTTAAATTTTTTCCGCCGCCAATTCGCATAGCCAGTCCAATCACTTGCGAACAGCTATAGGGCATTTCATTTGTGCTGTGACGAAAGTCGACGAAAGAGTCAAAGGGATGAGCCACGGGCAACGCATCTTTGGCACAAATTTCTTCAACGGAGTTTCTTTACACTCGAAGTTCTTCTGTGCGGATTTCTTTTGCAAATTTCGTGTATTTGCTTTGGCTTTTTGTATTTATCGAGAGGTTGACTATTTGTATTTATTTATTCTTTAGCTCTTCCCCTGCTTTATAACATTTTAAATATGTATGATTGACTTTATAAAAAATTAAATATTTATATTATTTTCATTATAAATTATATTAAAAATTAAATTAAATAGATTTAATATTAATGCTGTGTTTTTTAATTATTAAATTATCATTTAATAGATTCACATTTTATTTTATTTTATATTTTTACTATTAATCTTTAATAATTAAAATTTAATATGTAATATATTTTAGTATTGTAGATCTATAATATTATATTTTAAATTAAATCTATATGACGAATTTAATGTCGAATTTTTTTCCGAATTTTTTCTCCTGTCGAACTTTATCCGAATTTTATAGTTGCCGAACTCGAACTCGAACTCGAACCTTGTGACTTAGGTTTCGGCCTTGATTTAATTCAGTTACTTCTTTTTTCCATTTCCTTGAAGATTGATGCCTAGTGCTTTACCTTTGGGAGGGCTAATCTGAGACACCAAGCACTTAAGGGGATCTCTTAAGGCCATTAGATCGATCATTTCGTTTTTTCAGTTTCAGCATATTACTAGTGTTGGGAGCATTAAGCAGCCATTCAATGCAGCTGGTTTACTGGAAGACATTAACAGTTTGTGTGATGACATCCATCTCCTCAATGTCTAGAGCACATTAGTTCCACTTCATCCACAACCCTGCCATGAAAACTGTAAGAAGACTGACTTTTAATTAATGCAAGCCTTTCCTATCTGAGACTGCTGTAATAATTAATTCACTGATAAATTGTTGCAGAGTTGTAGATGTAGAAAAAATAGCCAAAGCCAAACAACATTGATTGTAAATGCAGATTGATAATAGATCCTCAACTAAACAATGCTGAATTCATAATGCCAGAATAGGTGCCCAGATTTTACACTAACAGCAGTAAATACATCAAACAAATGACAGTCCAACTATTTCATCTCTAAGGTCCGTGATCAGACAAATCGCTAATGGCGACTTCTAATCTGAGACTATATGTTGGTGGCCTGCGATCTGGATGTTTGATTCTGCTACCTATTGCCAGGCCTGAGATGATGTGCTTCTGAAGCAATCATGGGCTGATTGATGGCTTGATTTGGCGTCCTTATCTCCTTCCTGCACCTTCCTAGACGCGTCTGATACAGGTGCGAACTGTGTGTTGGTTTCAGAATATTCGCTTACCTTGAATTGCCAATTCTCCTTCAATTAATATCAACCCTTATTCATTCAGTGATTGTGCCTCCTACTTCATCTAAATCCTTAATCCTGCAGGGATACAATATTGCAGTATAGAGTTTATAGGTAGGGGTTTCGTCCCACCTGAAAATGCTTCTGAGATTGGCCTCCCAGTGAGCAGTCGTGCTCAGCAGTGGATTCCCCAAATTCGTGGTGATTAAAATGAGACTCCAACTCCCTTAAATAGGCGCTTAGAAAAAAAGGGTTCTCCAAGTCGGCTAAGGGTCGGCTCACAAAACTGGTCAGCCAAACAAAGAAAAGAGTATAATAGTTCTGGCCATTGGGGAATGTCAGCGTCCCAAAAACTAAAATATTTAATATTTATTAATTTATTTAACATCCTTATAAAAATATTCAATACTATTATTGTTTAGTATTATTAAAAATATTAATATTTAATATTGTTTAAAAATATTATATTTTCTTCTCCAAAACAACGACAAGTATCTGAGACTTGAGTACATGATAGTTCTCCCATCCAAGATGTTTATTGTCCTCAAGCAACTTTAGATTCATATGCTCAACAATTTCCACACATCGCCACATCGCATCTTTTGTATCCTCATCGGAGACTACCTCTATATAGTGTATTTTTCCTTTACCCTAACATCTATGCCTTGTTTTCCACGGATATTTGCATGTGAAATATAGCTTTTTCCTTAGAAGTTCGTTCTTAGGCACCTCTACTTGGTTTGGCTTAGGAGGCAATTCCTTGGGAGGTAGCATGCTCTTATGAACAAGTTTCTTTGATAGACTAGGGGATGCTTGCTTTTAATAAAATCTATCCTTAGTCATTGAATCTTCAAAATTTAGAGCTTTTTTGATGGCCTCTTGCAATGAGCTCGGATCAAACACCCTTACTAAACCTCTAAGGGGTTCAGCTAGGCCTTCCATGAAGAAGACTATGAGCCTCTTTCTGTTACATCGGAAATCATCACCGCAAGCCTCTGAAATTTTGTTACATAGTCTTCCTCCTTACTCTCTTGCTTCTGCTGTGCTAACTCTCTAAAATGAGTTTCTGGATCCTTTTGATCAAACATCTGTCAACCTTTGGTTGAAGTCTTCGAAGTGGTGATTGAGTCACGCCCTTGGGTTATCATGCCATGATGCCACCATTCGTGAACCGATCTTTCAAGAGGCAAGGTGGCAAATTTGACACCCTTGTCTTCAAAAATTGAATTCTAGGAGAAATATATGTCTAATTTCTGCAACCAAGCCTTTGCTGAGGAGCTACCATATCCATCAAAAGCAGGAGTGTTGATCTTTCTCAAACGGCGCTGAATGTCTTTCCTCTCTTCACACCTTCTGCTGATGTGCCCATTCCTTGTCTTCATGTCATAAAATTTTGTTAAGGTCATGTCAATGTGTATGGCGATACTTAAGGTATTGTATTCATCATGAAGCCTTGTAATCTCATCTTCCTGATCAGGTTGCTCTTCCTCTTTGCTTGCTGTTCATTTTCCAGAAATTTGGTACTAAAATTTTTGTATTTGCTGAGGTCTTCTCACCACCAGAGCTGCTCCCTTCTGCTCCATTATCTATAGTTCTCTCAGTACTCAGTTGCCGGTTCAATCCACTTAGAAGTTGGATCATTTCCACCATGGTATCCCTCATGCTGGTCTGGAATTCATTGGTCTTCTTAATGAATTCTGGAGTATATACTTCTTCTTTGTCACCCATGGCAGCCTCTTTTTCTCTTTGTTGATACCTCAAATCTCTATCACTGATGAAGCAAACACAGGCTGACAGGATACCAAGCTTGAATAACACTGTAAGAATCCTTAGTTTTAAATTATGCCATCTTTATTCCTATCTGAGACTGCTGTAATATTTAACTCAATAATAAATTGTTGCAGAGTTCTAGATGTAGAAACAACAACCAAACAACATTGATTGTAAATATTGATTGATAATAGATCCTCAAATAAACAATGCTGAATTCATAACTCCAAAATAGGTGCTCATATTTTACATTAACAGTAGTAAATGCATTAACGGAAAACACAAATGACAGTTTAACTATTGCACCTCTAAGTTCTTTGATCAGACAAATCGTTAATGGCGACTTCTAACCTGAGGCTATATGTTGGTGGTCTGTGGTCTGAATGTTTGCTTTTGCTACCTATTGCCAGGCTTGAGATAATGCACTGCTGAAGGGATCACGGGCTGACTGATAGCTTGATGTGGCACTCTTATCTCTTTCCTGTGCCTTATCAGATGTGTCTGCAACATGTGTGAACTGTGTTTTGGTTTCAGAATATTTGCTGACCTTGAATTGCTAATTCTCCTTCAATGAATATCACCACTTTCTCCTTCAATTTTTGCGCCTTCTACTTCATTTAAATCTTTAATCCTGCAGGGATACAATATTGCAATAGAAAGTTTATAGGCGGGGGGTTTCATCCCACTTGAAAATGCTTCTGAGATTGGCGTCGCAGAGAGCGGTCATGCTCAGCAGTGGATTCTCTGAATTCGTGGTGATTAGAATGAGACCCCAACACCCTTTAAATAGGCGCTTAGAAAAAATAGTTGTCCAAGTCGGACAAAGGTTGGCTCACAAAACAGGTTGGCCAAACAAAGAAAAGAGAATAATAGTTCTGGGGAATGTCGACTTCACAAAAACTAAAATATTATTTATTAATTTATTTAATATCCTTATAAAAATATTTAATACTATTATTATTTAATAGTGTTTATAAACACTCTATTTTCTGCTCCAAATCAACAGCATATTTTGGGGACATGACAATGACAAACACGTATTGCTAATTTCCTTTAGTGCATCCCTGGGCTTTCCCAATTTTCCTTGTGTGGACATTTTGCAGATGGGGGGAGAGAGACAAGATGCCCTAATCTGTCCTCTTTCTTTAAATTTTTTTGCGATCAACCCTAGGACTTTTCCACAATTTGGGGGACATTCTTTGAGATGTTCCTTTGTGATGCAATGTTTTAGGGATGGTCTGCTTTCCCTAAAATCTCTTTGAGATCTGAAGGATGTCAAGATTTTAGGATGACCCCTATCATAGTTTAAAAACCAATGAAAAAGATGATAGATCTTAAAAATAAAAATAAAATCCTAACCTTGTAGGGGAGCCCATATTCATACGAAAAAATGGTATGTGCCGCAAAAGTTTTTGTGGCATTGAAAGCCATAATTTTGGCTTGGTGGCACTCTCTCCTTGCTCCATTGAAGACTTTAAATTTATCAATCAAAGTCCATCGGAATAAAATTAGTTAGATAATATATGTAGTATGTACTAATATTCATTGCAGCAGGAAACCCACAGCTCTAATATTTTTGTTCCTATTCATATGATTTGTCATAAAAATAATGACTATTGGTTTTGGTCCTTGGAAGTACACTGGAATATATTTATTAAAATTAGATGGATAACGTAAGTGCTAATATATGTGACAAGAAGCAACTTGTGGTTCTATTATCTAGCAGAGGTGTTAAATATGGGGAAATTTTATATTGAGACGTTCTTTATGAGAAGACTTTATGTTGGTGTTGTAAAATGCTTTATTTACTTAAATTTAGCAACTATTATCCTGCTATGTTCATTGATCTGACTAATTAAAATCTAGTTTGGGACATGTTTCAATTTTTTTTTTAACTAAATTATATTTAGTCTGCAGAGTTTTCTTTGTATCTGATAATATATTCATCCTGCTATGCTCGATGGTCTGACTATTCGAAATCTAGTTTGGGACATGTTTCAAATACTGTTTTTCTTATTTATTCTGCAGAGCTTCCTTTGTATCTTATATTGGGAATGATTTGTGGAGTGGTAAGTGTGGTCTTCTCTCGTCTAGTGTCATGGTTCTTAAAGTTATTTGAATTCTTTAAGGAGCGATTAGGGATACCTGAAGTTATCCATCCCGCTTTAGGGGGCTTGGGAGCTGGATTAATAGCATTAAAGTATCCTGGGATATTATATTGGGGCTTCACAAATGTTGATGAAATATTGCATACTGGAAAGAATGCAACAGCACCTGGAATATGGCTGCTAACTCAGTTAGTCGGTGCAAAAGTAGTGGCCACAGCCCTTTGCAAGGGATCTGGACTCATAGGAGGTTTATATGCCCCAAGTTTGATGATTGGTGCTGCAGTTGGTGCTGTGTTTGGTGGCTCAGCAGCTGAGCTAATTAATGCAGCAATTCCAGGCAATGGAGCCGTTGCACACCCACAAGCTTATGCTCTGGTAAGCTGCTCCTCTTCTGCCATATTTTTAGTTGTGAGTTTTGTTCATCTTTATCAAAATTTATCTAAATATCAATACCCAAAAGCATCTATTTTGTTTATTTTATAGAATGACACTCAACAAACTCATGATCTTGGGTTTTTTGAATTTTCCCTACGTAAAATTGATTTTACTATTTGTTTGTCTATTTGTCTTACAGGTTGGAATGGCAGCTACTTTAGCATCTGTTTGTTCAGTTCCTCTTACATCAGTACTCCTTTTGTTTGAATTGACTAAAGATTATCGGATTTTGCTTCCACTAATGGTATGCCTTAGAGGTTGCTCACCTTATTTCAAGTTAGATTTATTCTTTATTAATATTTACATCCGATAAAAGCTTTTTAATGATCATATCAATAGAATTTAAGGAGTTTCTATTGAGTACAATGTGTTTCAAGTGCAAGTTAAGCACATACAAATCAGCACATGTACTTTTTGTATATGACATGGAAACAAAAGACTTATGGAATCATGTAGAGAATGTAGAATGAACGATGTCTCTATTAAGGAGCTCAGCATGTCCATAAAGCACCCAAGTGATAGCTGAATTACAAGGAGCAGTTCCCAACACCATAGATGAAAAAACACTTTTTTAGGAGGGCGTGTTTGTCAGTTTGTAGTCTTCACCTAAAAGTATTGACCCTGCAATTTAAACATGAATTCATGATTAGTGAAATCGTCAGATAAGGACATCATATACATGTAATTCGAGTTGCAACATTAATAACGCCAATGAGTTCCACTCAATACAAGATATACAAAAGACAATGAAGGGATATCACCTGCACCCTATAGAGGGAAAACGTTGACCTTGTGAGAGTGTATTGAGATAGGGGTGGAAGAGATCAAACAAGTTCCTATTTCTACTTGAAGGGTAAATAGGGACATAATACACACGAGTTGGTATCCTTAAGACCCTAGCCCTAAGAGCCCACAAAATCTGTGATGGTGAAAACTTAAGCCAAGAGCTAACCCATCTTCGCCAAGTCTTCAAGCTAAATGGGTATGCTCATAAGTAAATTTCCAAGGCTCTCAACCAAGCCAAGTCCTTCTACCTCTCCATCTCTGATTCTAAACCCCCCCAACCCAAACTCCTTTGAATGCCTCCCTTCCTTTTGTGGATGGCATCTCCCCAAAAATTGCGAAAATCCTTACTAGGAAGGGTCTTCGCGTTGCCTTCAAACCCATATCCAAGTTAAAAAATCATGTTCCCCGTCTTAAAGACCCCAAAGACTCTTTCTTAGACTCTGGAGTCTACAAGGTTGTTTGTTCCTGTGGTACACCATATATACGCGAAACAGGCCGCTCTTTCAACACCAGAATAAAAGAGCATTGTGCTGACATTAGGCACGATAGGGTCCAAAAATCTGCCTTAGCCGAATACTCGTGCTCCACCAAACATCATATCTGTTTGGAGAACACCCAGATCTTGTCCAAGGAGGACAATTATTTCAAGAGGAAGCTTATGGAAGCCATAGAAATCAACTATCACCCCGTTAACCTAAATCAGAATGATGGTTGGGCCTTAAGCCTATCTTGGAAACCTCTTTTAGCCACGTTGGATAACCGCCACCATCCTTGATCTTCCTTGCTCCTTTCTTCCTTGCGGCCCTCCCCGCTCCTTCCCCTTGTGGTAGACTCTCGTCCTCCCTTCCTCCTGCGTGTCGGTGTGGTTGCTTCCTCCTCCTCCTCCTCCCCTCCCCTTCTTCACACACCCACACACACACACAATATATATATATATA
>MU224443.1:1929410-1947589 GCA_018584345.1 Thuja plicata
TGACTCTTCCAAAGGGTGGTAATTAAGGGAGGTTGTGACTCTTCCAAAGGGCAGAAATGATGAAGGGTTGTGACTCTTCCAAAGGGTGGTAATATTGAAAGGTTCTCACCATTGCAAAGGGAAGACACAATTTAGAGGTGACTCTCCCTCACCTTGCAAGATATAAATAGGAGGAGGTTTCATTTAAGGAGTACATTCAAGGGAGATCAATTTGGGGAATAATATAGTATTCTCAAAGGCAACAATGAAAATTGGTGACTTTTTTCTTATGAAAGGTGGTGACACTTTCACCAATAAAGTATAAAGGAGGTGTCATTCCAATCACCAAAGGAGAAGAAGCAAGATCTAATCAGACAAGAGCAACCTTACATGAAGTTTGCACACATCTGAAAACAATTAGATCAATCATGAGCAATCCTATATAGCGATCTGGTATCCTTTTAGCTTTTTGGTATGCAACATGATAATGTTTTTGTACATAATTTATCACATATGCAATAATGTATACAACATGATAATTTATTCATAGAACTTCTCATATATAAATAATATATAATATGTAGGCCATTGCTGCAATCAGTCATGACAAGATTAGTAAGGAAGTTCAAGACGGAGAGTAGAGACGAAACCTCCTTATAAGTAGACCACACCATGCTGGATGTCCAATGTGTCTGCCACTTGGTGACAAGGGGTGCAAAGACATGCTCTTGGGATCGGATAAGATGTTTAGGGTGCCCTATTGTGGTTTCCTCTCCAACCTATGCGTTGACTAATGATGGACACACTTATATGCGGGTTAATGAAGTAGCACGAATAGGGAAGGCAAAAACGAGCTCCCCCACTGAGTTGACCACCCCTTGTAGGATGTCCAAAGTGCCTACCACTTGGGGCCAAGGGGTGCAAAGTCACACCCTCGGGCTTAGATGAGGGATGTTCTGGGCGCCCTATTGTGTTGCCTCATTCAACCCTCCAATATGGTTGATTACTATATTTAGTATGTTGCCTTTCAATTAAGTTCAATATATTACAATGTTATTACAAATGACCACTAATGCAACTGATTATATATTCAATTATTTTTTTATTAAACCCTAACCCTAGTAAAATAATTTGGTTTTATGAATTATATTTCCGATAATATCTAATATGATTTTAGGATGTAAACTAGGATTTATCTTGCTTAAAGCATTTTAATTGGTAAAATTATAACTTTAGTTATGTTACATTTCTTCTTTTTATGAAACTTGTGATTCTAGGGCAAGGTTTAGGGCAATCTCAAATAGGGACATTATAGTGACCAACTCAATGGGGGCCCACAAGTAACCAACTCAATGAGTCTCTACTTGATTGAGGGGACTTGATAGCTTTAACCATATTAGAAACTTGAGGGAAAGCACCATAGATTACTGAGAGACTATCCTCCATAATTAAGCCCAAGAATGTCAAACAAGTAACCAAGTTGTTAATGTTATTATAGCTATGGTCGGATTCCTTCAGGCCGACATAGATAACATAAAGGTATTGATAATATAATAATATTATTGATAATATAATTATTATATTAATAATATAATTATTGGGATAATATAATTATGTTGGTAATATAATTATTATAATTATATTGATAATATAATAATTGTATTTATTGTGATAATATAATTATATAATTAATTAATATATAATTAACTCTTATAAGATAATTATTATAATAATATAATATAATTATTATATTATAATTAATGGGGCCAAATTGGAAGTGCGGTGACCCTTGGTGAAAGGTGAAAGGGCACCACCGACAAGTATAAAGGAAGAATAAATCTTCCTCATATACTACCTACACACAATAGGAAAAACAACATGGTATTAGAGCGGGTTCCCTACCAGCTTGTAAGGTTTCACGAATAACGAAAGTGTTGGATGAAATTTATTTATGTAAGATCATCGATTTTGGCATTGCTCAAATTCTTTTAGAAAAATATTCACGGAAAACAACGGAGGTAAGAGGAACCTTTTGTTACATGGATCATGACTATCTGAGAAGCAGCGGATTCTCTACAAAATTTGACGAATACGGTATGGGAGTGGTCATTCTTCAGATTCTCACCGGCAAACCGATGTTTGGGCTGGTGAAAGAGGTGAAACGCGCTATGTTTAGTGGTAAATTGAAGGAAATTTTGGATCAGTGTCGGGGAATGGTCATCTATCTAGACCACTGAATTGGATTATTTCGCCTTATATTGTACCGAATCCTACCATAAACAAAAGGACAGGCCTTGAATCAGACGTCATGAAACCCTTGGATGATCTTCGGAACTTTGCATTCACTGCATCGAACGCCTGTAAGCCAGTGGAATGCAGCCAAATGACGGTGCAATCTACTCAAGAGCCATACATGCCAACCTTCTTCATTTGTCCAATTTTTAAGGAGCTTATGCAAGACCCTTATGTGGCAGCGGATGGTTTTACTTACGAAAAGAAGGCATTAGAGGGATGGTTCAGAAGCGACAATTTAACATTGGATGAGATAATTAATCGAAGAGGCATTAATAAAGTTGGGATTACATATTTCTTCATCAAAGTGTACCTTGGAAATTATAAAGTCCTCGTGCAATATTTTAGAAGAAACAGTTTGATTGGCTGCCCCATTTTTCGTGAGTGTGGTGTCGCAAAAATATTCAAGAGTCAACTGTCGACTCCTTGGTTGCAATTCAAATATTTGATTAATTGAGCCTCCTATTGGTTCAAACTTCAAACTTTGTCTTGCTCCTCATCATAATTATTAGCAGCGCTGTGAATGTTTCATGGGAAATATTTGATAGTGCCAAACTTGCGAATGCTATGGTTGCGGTGAAAAATATTTGAAAACGTGCCCTCTAATTGGCTGAATAATCTCTAATGTGTCGTAAATATTATCAATGAACGAATTTGATGTATAGGAGATACTAATATATGTGGTGACAACAATATTTGCCGTGTGGGTTCAGGGAATTATGTTGAATGAATTCCTTCTTGCTGATACCCCAACGACAGCTACAAAATTATTATGCGAAGCACTTAAAGTCTAGAGCAGGTTTCTCCATCCGCAAAGAGTGAATAGGCGAGAATCCTCCTTTATTGTTCTCTCCATTGAAAATTGGGAAACTTGAATCCCTTGTTGCGTCGATATATGGAAGATGGAGATCTCATATCAGCGGTTTCTGAACGTGAAAAAATTGTGAAGTGAAAGACGACTATTTGAAATTTGAGCTGTACAACATAGACAAGATGCATCAATGGTATTGGACATATCGGGCAGAGTATCGATTGACATTATAGTATGAAAGATGAAAGACTTTTGCAAGCATATGTGTTCGTGTGATATCTTTGTTCAGAATTATGTTGCAAGTATACAAAACCTGTCATGTGCAATCATGCATGTTCAGACTTGTGTCTGATTTGTTCCTTCATCAACGAGGAATAACTTTCTTCATCATTGTTGGATGTATATTGGTTGGGTTAACAACAAAAGAAAAGACGTGTCTTCAATTTGTATCGGACTTGTATATTTTTCGATTGATAGCGTTATTCTAGCCAATGTAGTTAGCCGATGCATTTGGACAAATTGTTGTTATCAATGCCAACAGTGGAGGTTGGAAGAAGCATCGGGCGAAGGCATTCCATTGGAATTGCTATCTGCGTAGAAGCCTCTGATGCGGACATGGCGAATAGAAGTGGAATCATCATAAGCATCGATGGGCTGGAGTAGCCGCTAGAGAACTCAAGTACCGAGGTCTGTTGCAGGAAATGTTTGAATTGGGAGACAAATGATATACATTTGGCCTGCACAAGAACAATCTTTCCGGGATTATTTGAGTTGCGTCCTTGCCTTCCGAGTCAGAATGCTCAAGATATCGTGATGTTTCCACATATCTGAATTACATTGCCGATGGTATTGAATACTTGATATTGACTAAGGAAGCTGATTATGGTTTGATAATATAACCAAATGCAGTAAGAGTGTCAGGTTGCATTAGTATTGGCAATACTTTTAAGTAACTTCACAGGAGTAACAACGTCAGAATATTCTTCTACCAGAATCACTGAAGGTATATTGCTTCGCAATCTTGGTACCATATGCTGTGGAAATCTGAATACACTGATAGTCTATATCTGGCGTTGAAGTCTCATAGCTTGGAAAATGAAACAGGGTTATTAGTTTGATTGTAAAGATTTTTGTAATATCCTATCTCTGTTTTGCATAAAGTTTCCGAATACTCAGGCTGTAGGTATTTTGTCAAATAGTTTACTTGCAATGAGTCTTTGTGTTGCATATGTTGTATGAATAGTCCAGGTTAAGCAGGGGAGGGATGTATTCAGATTACTCATAAACGTTTACTCAAATAATAAAATAGATAATAAAATTGAATACATCCAAACTTCCAACTTGCACAATGTATCAATTTAATTCTCAGACAATACAAAAATGTGGGGAAGATGTAATGGGCCGACCTGGTTTGTTCACCGTATGCCAAGGTGTATACCCAATCTGATCCAGCACTGTGTGTTAGCTTTGAAGGAGTATGGATGAGTAACTAGAAACTCCACCCCCGGATGCCTACTTCAAAACTGTTGACCGTTTATCCTAGTGAATGTACGCTAGCCGTAGGGAGTGTGAACTGTGTAGTCGTTTGTTTGGGAGCAGTTTATACACCTCTCTCGGCCATGTCACGCCCCATATACTGACCACTGCTAATGGGCCACGCCCAGCACCAATAAAACTCTTCCAACACCCAGTGCAATGTCCACCCCGACTGCTCTGCAATACACATTGATAGAAACCTGGGGATGCCACCCTACGCTGCAGTATGTATCTCGTAAGGGACCACGCGTGGCTAACTGGGAGTTCCCGTAACACCCTCTGTGCAGGCGTGTGTATCCACGCAATGTACCCCGAGCCACGTTTCAACACCATCCGATATGTAAAGGAGCTATGGAGTAGCAACAACCTGCGTGTTACCAAGAAGTGGTGCCGTCCAGAATATAAAATGTAGTCACTTCCGTAGAATGATGACTAGATGAAAATGCTTGGACTGTACAATCTCTTTGCAAACACATCCACCACAGTGTAGGTTCAGTCTTGATGTCCAACGTACAGACGTTACACAACCAAAAACACGACTCAATGCCCAACATTAAAATGATAACAAACCAAGTAGCAATCACGTCAGCTAGTGCTAAGTCGACTGAGATTGTAAAGTCAGGATTTGACTGAGATAATAAAGTCTTCGAATACAGAACTCTGAGATTTCTTAAATGTGTAAAGCCACTATTTTAATGATAATCACGGATTTTTGGAAATACTTATCTTCTTGCTTGCTGGATTTGATGTTCAGAATACATACACCGAATTCCTTCCTCACGTTTTGAACTCTTTGTGAAATCTGTATGATCCCACCATTAACGAGATGCTGGGGCTACGTCCAACCTCTCAATTTCCTCAAGGGGCTGCGTCCTCAAGAAAAAACTAGTCACAAATGTAACCAGGGATTTACTTTTCTTTGTTTATAATATTCATGGTCCTTTTCCCAGGGAGTACTTTATGCTTTTATAACCTCGATATGAGGGAAAGTACAACAAACTAAGCAATGTGGGATAAAGTGCAATAACTTAAGTCACTTAAGTTACTTTTTAAAATAAAATGACTTAAGTCATAAAGTAACTTTTATAATCTCACTTTATAAATTAAAGTGACTTAACTAGAGAAAAGGGGTCCCAAATAATTAATATTCACCCACTAAAGCCTATGACTGGCTGGCATCCTCTAAAAGAAGCCATTAGTCTATCCAGATGGGGAGATAGACTAATCAAGCGCCATAATGGCCTAGCACAGAAGGGAACATTACATTTCTTAATATTGAAAAGGTGATTACAGCTGATAGTGTGTTCTACCTCTGTTTGGTTGGGCAATGGGTTGGATAGAGGAGTGTCACTAAATGCAGTAGGTGGTGAGGAACACACCCTGGTCATTGGCAAAACATAAGGCCTTTTCAGTGAAAACAAAGGGCACATAAAACAAATTTAGGCATAGTGGAGACCATATGGCTACCAGAAGATGGGATAGTGAATGGAAATTTAGTCATGACAGTACCTGATGTTTTCAACATCACTAAACCGTTTGGAATTTGGGACATAAAACCTGCTATTGCTGTTGGGAGGCACTGTGACCTTCCTATGATACCAATCAGCTACATGCCGCAGTTGTGGAGCTATATTGTGATGAGAGGGATGAGATTAAGTACTCCATTGTGCAGAATTGGTATGCCAGAGATGAGCATGAGAATGGTGGAATTTACAAATTTGTAACTAAGAGGGGTTTATGTGATGGAAACAGGTCCAAGATATCCTGGACCCAAGTGGAGACAAGGTCTGCAATCACTTGGAAGTATCCCAGTGTGATATTGAAAGGAGATAATACCACAAGAGAATTCTATTCCGTGGCCCTTACACATAACTATCAACAGGCATATATTGGGACAAAGATGATGAGTCTCTTGGAGCAAGATATCTTCCATGATTGGGATCATGTGAGTAGGGTATGCTTTCGTGACAAAGGGAGCAACTAGAGGATCTGCTTCAGTTGACTTCCGAGGATCTTGGTCATATTGGTTAAGAGGGAGTAGACCATGTCGAGATGGTTTCTCTAGTGATCAGGAAACTGTAGCAATCAAAGGACTATGATTCATGGGATGGAGATCCATGTGTGTAGGCTGAAAGGCCTTTATGCAGACACCTAGGTCGTGATATTCCTGGATATAGATACTTGGTGAGCTTGCGATTCACCAAGAGTGGTGCAGACTCCAACCTTGTATTTCATGACAGGTCAAAGCATGTGGAGATCAAATATAACTATATTAGAGATATGGTGCAAAGGAATGCTATTCAGTTGAGGTGCATTAGCATTAATGATCAGACGACCAATATTCTCACCAAACCCCTTACTAGAGTGAAGTTTGTGCATTTTCGAGACAAGCTTGGAATTATGGAGAATGAAGCCCTTGCTGAGAGGGAGTCTCAGCATCAACGATTCCTTGAGATGTACTTTAATGAATTCTTCTCTGTGAGGGAGAAGTTTGAGGTGCAATCCCTTGTTAATGTATTCTTTGTGAGAGAAGTTTGAGGTGCAAGCCTTTGTAGCATTTTTCTCTGAGATGGAGAAATTTGAGGTGTTAGCCCTTGTAGCATTTTTCTTTGAGACGGAGAAGTTTGAGGTGTTAGCCCTTGTAATGCATTCTTCTCCGTGAGAGAGAAGTTTGAGGTAAAAGCCCTTGTTCCACCTTCTGGGAGTAGCCATGGTGGATGTCATGAGAGAGAATCCATGACTTTGCACTTGTGTTTATTCACACTCTGGGAGTAGCTATGGTGAATGTCATGATGAGATGGCGACATCACATTGAGTGATTCTGTGATGGGCACTTGTGCACTTATTCATTCCACCCTCTGGGAGTAGCTATGGTGGATGTCATGTGAGAGACTCCACGACTTAGCACTTGTGTTTATTCACCCTCTGGGAGTAGCCGTGGTGAACGTCATGATGAGATGACGACATCACATTGAGTGATTCCATGATGAGCATTTGTGTTCATTTGTATTTCCATCCATGCGAGTAGCCATGATGGACCCACCCTCTGGGAGTAGCCACGGCGAACATCATGATGAGATGACGACATCACGTTGAGTGATTCCATGATGAGCACTTGTGTTCATTTGTATTTCCATCCATGGGAGTAGCCATGATGGACCCACCCTCTGGGAGTAGCCATGGTGGACATCATTAAGGATTCCTCCCTAGCTAAGAGGGAGTGTTAATGTTATTATAGCTATGGTCAGATTCCTTCAGGCCGACATAGATAACATAAAGGTATTGATAATATAATAATATTATTGATAATATAATTATTGGGGTAATATAATAATTATAATTATATTGATAATATAATAATTGTATTTATTGCGATAATATAATTATATATTAATTAATATATAATTAACTATAAGAGATAATTATTATAATAATATAATATAATATAATTATTATATTATAATTAATGGGGCCAAATTGGAAGTGTGGTGACCCTTGGTGAAAGGGCACCGCCGATAAGTATAAAGGAAGAATATATCTTCCTCTCTCATATACTACCTACACACAATCGGAAAAACAACACAAGTTCCATTGTTACCAGGAGACAAGGGGTATTTGGAGATGTCAAAGAATGGTACAGGTACCAATACGGCTAATTTATAAAAATAGGAGATGGGGTACTTGGAGACGCCATATTTTTTAATAAAATTTAATAATTTCCAAAAAGTATCATGACATACAACTTTGAAAACAAGAATAGTAAATCAGTTACGCAAGAATAGTAAGAAGGCGTTTTCTCTTTAGACCATTACAATAATTGGAAGTCAATCATACAATTACTAATGTCCCTATCAAAAAGTCAACACTTTTAGTAGATCTGATTACTATAACTTTGCATGGATTTTTGTGTCATCCAAAATACCAGCATGAAACATTATACAGGCTTATTTTGTTTATTTTCCTTCCTCTTTTGCCTTTTAATGCGTTTTCCCTAAGTTTTCTAGTGGGAGATGTCAAGTTCTAGTCAAGAGACTTTGGAGATGGCAAGCAAAGGAACCCTGTGCATTGGGAAGTTTCTGGGGATGTCTCCGGTTCTAGAGACACATCTCAAGGGGTGGGAGACGGGTCTTTGGGTAGCCATGTAACCAACTCAGTCGAACGCCTTGGCTTTCAAGTAATTAACTCAATGGGGGTCGACAACTAACCAAATCAATGGGTGTCAACTTAATTGAGGGGACCCGATAGCTTCAACTATATTAGAAACTTGAGGGAAAGCACCATAGGACGTTGAGAGACTATCCTCCACAATCACGCTCAAGAACATCGAACAAGTAATCAACTCAATCCAATGTCTTGGGTCGCAAATAACCAACTCAATGGGTGTCCACCTAATGGGTAGGAGTTCATATTCCCACATTCCTTGTGTTTCCCTTTGCTGTTTCTAATAAGATTGCTTTCTTAAGTCAACAGACAATCATTTTTTAAAACAATAATTCAAGCAATTCATCTAGCCATATTAGATTCCACATATGACATACCAAATAGTTTAGAAATATGAATATGTGGGTCATGTCTTACTGCTGTGTATTCTCATATATATTTATGAGAATTCCGAATCTTATTCCTTGCTTTCCTCCAAATGAAGTTTCTCGTTAAATATTTGTCAAGGGGTATGAATAGACACCTCCCTAACCTTTTCACCACACGTGATGTCTCCTCCAAGATAATCTTGTTGAACAGGCCGAAAAACTGAGAGGGGGGGGGGTGAATCTATTCACAAACACTTATTAAAACTTTTACTGAATCGGTAAGCACTCAAACAATTCAAAAACTTATAACATATGTAAACATGAAAGC
Source organism: Thuja plicata (assembly GCA_018584345.1). Classification (NCBI taxonomy): domain Eukaryota; kingdom Viridiplantae; phylum Streptophyta; class Pinopsida; order Cupressales; family Cupressaceae; genus Thuja; species Thuja plicata. The sequence goes on from MU224443.1 coordinate 1,938,886, forward strand.
ACAAAACCATCAACTCAAAGAACACCAAAATTTACGTGGAAACCCAAACTGGGAAAAACCACGGAGAACTAATTCTCATGAAATAAACATTGGTGAAGGTGATACCAATTGAGGTGATTTTTACAAGGGCTCACTACTGGTTTGCTCACTGCGGATTGGCTCACTGCCGGTTGGGTTCACCACCCAGACATAAGAAAGGCTCACTGCCAATTACAAATAGGCTCACTGCCAATACAAATGGGCTCACTGCCAAAATATAAGAAATGAAAGAAAGAATCCACCAGTGAAGTCACTGTCACTGATACTCTGCAATACATAAATTATATGATAGTCTGCTACTGATTGCATCAACTCACACATACATCAACACATATCTTTCCTTGTCAGATTCACATTCATTTCACATACTACTCGCATACAAGTAACCACACGAACCACTGAGATTATCACTCTTCTTATACAACTTGATGCTAGCAACCTAGTCGACCTAAACCGATTTGAAATAGGTCACACCGAAACATTCCTATGGTGGTAAGGAATGAAACGTGGACCACCTTGCTCAATACAACACGCTTTAGCACGCTACACAATCTTCGAGATCTTCGGTACCAACTGATAGGATCTATATGTTACAATTCAAATGCATCGAACGAAGCAAAATTAACACGTCCAAGATAGGACTGATCCAAACCAAATGCTCCACCATATGTTGCACACTAAAAGGGACCATCACCGACACGGATAAGGATAAACATGTAAAACACATCTTTCGGCAAGCACTTCTACCGATACACCAAAGATATCGGTACACACATCAACCGATACAACAAAACAACCAAATCATAAATGAACCACAACTATGCATCAGATATGTTGACATCAATGATAACCATTAATGACAACAACATGAATATCATCAACTTCACATTCTAACAAATCTCCGCCTCTTCCAAATGAATCCCATGCCCTCTTCATCTCACGTGTTAAGTTTACAAGTGTGTGATTATGTAAGGAACTCCATTAGGTAGTGGTCGGCTTAGACAATAGAAAATGGTGGAGTCTTATGAATAAGGCCATTTTCTGTTCATGGGCGCATAATTAGCACACAGATGCACACAAATATTCTATTATTGCTGGGCCGTCACAGCTAACGAGAGGATATGACATATATGCAGCACCTTCCCTGCTTTCACTCAACTCTTTATAGCATCTTGCCATTGTTGGAATTGCTCTTGTAGGATAATGTTAAATCTATAGTTGTCGAACGACAGCAAGGTATTTTGATGCGCCTAATAACTAAGTTGTTGGCAACCTGACAAATGTAATTAGGGTGTGTCCAATTTTGCTCTATGCTAATGGTTGCAGAAGATTGTGGCATATTGATTATAGATTAGTTACTTGCAGCTCTTTCCTTTATTTATGTTCATAGTTGTTTTAGATTTGTTCATACACTCCATGCTCAGGGTTGTTTTGGAGTTGTTCCGAGTTAATAGAACTGCAACCAAGGCACGCTTGGTTCAATACCTGCAGCTCTTGTGAATACATTCACCCGTGATGTGATCACTAGTTTACATCCTTGGATGGACAAGAACCGTACTGAACCTTATTTTCTTGAAAGCCTGTTACAATGGGCATTTGGGTTGGATTTAATCCATTCAAGTCAACATAGTATTAGTAGAAGACTCTACAAAGACCAAGTTCAGTGTTTGGGGTTTTGCTTGTTTTAATATTTTATAAATAGTAAGTGCTTTAACTCTGAAATTCTGAAGCCCAGCATTTTGGGTTAGGGTTAGTGTGTTAGTTTTTTTTTAAAGCTAACACTAAACCTAGGGTTAGGGAGTAAACTACTTAAAAGTTAAAAATCTTTAACCCATAACTGTAACCATAAATATTAGAAATATGGGGCAAAAATGAGGTAATTTGTTTTTATGCAAAAATGGTTCCTTGGAGACTGGAGATTGCAAATGCATTTTTTGAAGCTTACCATGTGCCTTGATGCTTTTTGAAAACTTGAAAAGACGCCCTAAAATCAGGATGGAAGATGAAAAAATGCTTTTGCAAATTTGAAAAAGTGCCATAAAATCTCTTCGGAAGATGAAAAAACTAGCACCGAGGGAAAAAATCATAAAAAAAAGTGGAAAATATGAATTAAATAGACTAATCATTTTGTGTGATTTTTGGCATTTTAATAGGTAAAAAAATTGTCAAAAACCTGGCCGTTGTGTTTTATGGCATAAATTGCAATTTTCAGGTTAAAAAGAATATCAACAAATTGGACAAGTGAGAAATTGTTGTTTATGCTACTATGGTACTCATAGTGTAGTCTCTTCGAATCCATATACATATCTTTTAATGGTTATTTCACAGCTAATATCTGTGTACCATTTATTGGCACAATTTTATTTATACATATGTAGTGTCATAGATAGTATCCCTTCACAATTTCACACTCTATTTGTGCCCCTACTTTAGTGTGTTTTCTTGTAGATCATTTTAAGCTCATTTGTGCCTATGTTATCCTATAATTTAATTGCTAAACTTGCAACTTAATGGTTGTCATATGCTAATTTCTAGACTAGGTCCTATGTTCTGATATTGACACACCGCTGCCCCTTTTCCTGGTCCTTTTTAATTTGGTTGCCTAGTCCCTATAAAAGGGATCCAAATTTAAACGTGTGTGAGTATTGGCCTCCATCATTTGTGATCTGGTCTTGATCTTTTCATTTGATTGTTGGTTGTCGGTCTACATTCAAAAATGCCTTGTGAACCCTATATAAAGCACATCTTCCATCATTCACAAAATCAAACTTACAATTCAAGTGGCCTTATGATCAAGCAAGCACTTTAGATTTGAGTTATTAGTATATTGAGAAGCAGACTACAGCCCTCAACTTTCAAGTGTGATTTCATGTTTGTCATGTTTTGTTATCATGTTTTTGCATAACATTTGTAGGACTTCCATAAAAAATATTGCATCATCACCTTTATGTGAGACTCCATGAGATGGTTTCATAAAGGTATAATAATTTTATTTCAGTATTTCCATTATTGTTTAACCTCTGCCCTCCTAAGGACAAGCTCTCTTTTACATCAATCATAGTTGTTGTGGAGGTGGGAACACCAACACGGGTTTTGCTTAGGCAAGCCCCTATACAGCACAACCCTTCTTCCCTATTTTTTGTGTGTGCAAGTTCATACCAAATAGCAAAAGTGTTACAGGACTGTACAATAAGACTGCTATAGGTTGCAACATTCTTGGAATAAGGGAAACAGCTCAGACTATTATAAAGTGCACGTGTGTAATACTGTTTTCAGTTGAAGTTTTGATAGACAGACCTACACGACCTCCTGACTGTGAATCTGCTCCTTTTTGTTTGCATAGGAACTCTCAAAGTAGGGTACCCAACACACCAGTTTGACACTTTCAGGCTCAGTTTACAGATCTAGGTTCCTTTTTGTGTCTTATTGCTAGATCTGATCTACTGTGTTTGCCATTTATTCTATAAAGTGCTGTTATTGCTGAAAGTCATCATTTTTATATCATTAAAGCTAGATCATATATACATTCATCTCAATCTCAAAGTGCTCAACTTTCCTATTTAGGACTGTTGTTGAGCCCTAAGTCACAAGGTTCGAATTCGAATTCGAGTTCAGCAAGGTGAAAAATATGAAAAGATATTTGGCATTAAATTCGCCTTGTATAAATTATCTTTTTTAAAAATATAAGTAATAAATTGAAAAAAAATAAAACAATATTATGTAAAACTTGAATACTTTTTTAATAAATTTTAAAATATTATAAATTATATATGTTTAAATTTTTTAATTCAAATATTAATATATAAATAAAAATATTTAAATTAATATATCAAATAATAAATGTATTATAAATTATAATTGAAAATCTAATTTTAATATTTTATTTAAATTTAAATATTTGTAATATATTATATATATATATAATAAATCTATTAAGGGGTGACCAATATAGAGCAGTGGTCAAATTACTTCTCTGGTGAGGCTGCCACCAGGGTTGAAATCCCTGCTGGGCCATTGTGCTCGCAGGCTTAAGCCTACACTGGGCTGTGCTCGCGGATTTGAATGACTAGAGTGTTGTTCGGCAGTCTTAAATATGGCTGCCCATTACTGATAAAAATAAGTAAAAATAAAATAAATGTATTATAAGTAATAATCTAATTGAAATATTATAAACTATTGAATAACAAATAAAATAAAAAAATAAATCATCTAACAAACAAAATATAAAGATATTAAATTTTTAAAATTAAAACTTTAAATAAAACAAAATCTAAACTTGTCGTGGAGAAATATTGAGCAATCGGGGGTGCGTGGGTGGAAGAGCGGGCCCACAACAATTGAGAAATGGCTTAGTGATGTACTGTAGGCGAACACATCTGAATCCAACACAACCTGCAGCAGTCGGACATGTCTGAATGGACATACAAAATTTTTAGGGTTTCTTCCACCAAAGAATTGTCCATTTCTGCAGCAGTCAACCTGTCGGACAAAGACTCCAACACAACCTGCACAAATTAAACACAATTATCCATACAAAATTTTTGCAAATGACAACGAATTTTAAGGTTTCCTTTCAAGTTCGCTGAATTTCAAGCTTGATGACCAAATTTCGGCAAACCTTGTGACTATGGCTGAGCCTATTCATGTTCCTAATGATACGACATGGAGAATTCAGATCTTAGTTTGCATCCATAGGCCTAGGATCTCAGTGCCACCTGTATCAACATAATGACAAGCTATGTTCAGTACTAAGTAGTGAAATTGGTTGGAGTAAACAATTACTTGTGATATCAAGTCGTAGAATTTGTTCAATTTCATGCTGGCATTTCAAGTTGGAACCATAAAGATACCTAACATTGAAATTTGTGAAAGTCCACAAGTTTAATATAACCTTGGTGCAATATGTCAATGTTTCTTTGACGTAGGGATGGCAAAATGCAGATTTTGAGAACTATGAGGGGTTGGTGGCAGAGGAGCTATAGAACACATTAAAATATTATTTGAATTTTTAATACAAAAAACAACAAAATTGGCTTGCAATTTATCTTTTGTGTAAGCAGTTTGTGGAAAAAGCTAAAATGTATACTAAGTTTGACAAACAATCAGTTGATCCAATGTTCAGCAACAAGTAACTATAGTATGATATTTTAAATTTTAATATATATTATCAATTGATTTCAAGATACAAAGTATGCAATTGTACCCTGATATACCTTGTATGCACAACTTGATTTTTATCAATTTACCTTGGCTCCTCAAATGTTACATCCCACTATGTTGATAGATTATCTTGCTTGATCATCTTGCAATCCATGAGAGAAGGCATTATGTATAGCCACAAGTTTTTCTGCTTTCCTGGATGTAAGATTGTTCCTCTTGATAGAATGGATGAAAGTTGAAACTATATGTAGGCTAAGAGAAGCCACAAATCAATATTAAGAGAGGAATGACCAGTATGTGTATCAATTATGGAGGTTCTCCAAACTACTAGGTTCTCTTACACCAAAATTCTGCTATATATCTTATCAAACTCATATAGCTGATGACTTCAACAAAACACTGACCTTCACTTGGATGATCATGCTATCAAAGCACTTATCTATCTTCCCAAGGCTGCGATTATAAGAGTCACCATATCTCAGCATTGTCGAAAGTGGGGATATGAAGGTTATGTATTTGGCATCCGACCAAAATGTTCACTCTTCACCACTTCATTCTTCACCCTCTCTTTACCTTGGATTTGGCCCATTACACGCCTATGCCATGATCATTAGTCGCAAAATCTCTCTCAATTCAATTATTCCCTCCAATAGATTTGTTGCCCTGTTTCCAGTACATCTAATTTTCAAATTTTTTTGATCTAATCCTTTGAATCAAATATACGGCTCAATTTTGAATTTTTATTAAATAACTAAAGTTATTTTTTCGAAATAATTTTAATTATTTAAATATCCTCTTTGTTTTTACCTTCGAAATGAGCCTAATTTTGTGAAAAATCGTGAAAAACTCCCCAAGTTTGTTTACCGTCACGGGTAACTTAATATTGCACAGACATAGTACAGGAACTATAATGAACACAGAATATATCATAGAATAATAAAAACTTTCATTAATCATTCCAGACTGGCAAGTACATTTACATCATAATGATAATACCATCCTCTCCCCGTGTCCATCCTCCGAGAGGGTATATAAACTACCCGAAGGGCCACGACCGAAACGTCGTGACGGAACTGTCTAACCCCTCGGTCACTAACGACTGAGGCTAACATAATACTTTAATAATATAATAACCCGTACATCCAAATATCCCGACATCATCCCCCCCAAAAAAACAAGTCGTCTCCGACAACTTTACAACAAAAGGGAGATGAAATACACTACATAGAATAAGAAAATCACTGAAGAGAAGGGGCAGAGGGCGTCCCTGAAAAAACTGAAGTGCCACCCTCCCCATCAATGCTGCTTCGTAGTTCTTTTTCCAGCACATCATATTCCTCCTGTGCCTACACCAAACTGGTCTCCAAAAACACGTTTCAGCCGTAGCCTCGGCTAACACAATACTGTCTCCCTAGCCAATTTGACCTCGATAGCCACCTGTGCTGCCTTCTTTGCTTCCAACTCTTGGTTACGCTGAGTCAAGTGTCGCTCTACTGCCTCCAACCGGGTGGTCAGCTCCTCCCGAGCGCTCTGTGCATCCACCAAGACAGTCTCACGTCCAGCCAGCATCTACTCCGAGTGCCTCCAAGCGTAGTACCCCCCTTGAAGGGCTTGCTCCAGTGCTCTCTCCACTTCTTGCATGCAAACTGTCCACGCCTGTAGCAGCTCCAGGTCTCATCAACTGGTCACACTCCCCAAAAGCTGATAACTGACTAATTTCTTCCTGTCGTTTTGATGCCCCAACTCACAATTGTGGTGTACCTCAAAAAGACGATGGGGGTCTAGGGAGCAACGCCCCCAGCGGAGTCGAGGGGCAGCGCCCTCGCGGGGTCCTGGGGACAAAAGTCCATGGAACCCACCATTTTTGTGATTTTCTTATGATCCCATACTCTTTTCTGCAAACTGCTTGTGTTTTCCTCAATACCTCGTTATGTCCTTCCCTTCGGTACCCTACATTATTCATTGTGAACTGTTTTGATCTGTCGTCGTTTTTTTTTTTTTTAAATTTTTTGTAGAACCTTCTTTGCCACTCCTTGCCGTCCGTATGAAACTGCTCTTCCTTCTAGTCGTAGCGACTGTGCCCATTGCCGTACAAAATGCATTCTCGGTACCTTGGATATTGTTTCTTCTCACCGTACAGTCTTCATGATATGCCGTACTACCTCTCTTTTGCACGTGTGATGCCTGTCTTGCCGTACGGATCACTTCGGAGACCTCATTGTCTTTGTCGTACACCGTACGGTGTGTATAAATGCTATGTGACCGTACGGTCCTAGCGTGCACAGCCCCTCTTCTCCGTACGGTGGGCATGCGTGTCTTTATGGGCTGTACGGCCTCTAATTCTTTATGGTGGATACCCTGTCGACGTACACTATTATTTCATCCTCTGTTTGCACCGTGGTCGTACGGTCCGTACTGATGTTCCTTCTGGTCGGTGATTGCTGTCAACACGTGAGCTTTATAAGTCTTGCCGTACAATCTCTTTATTTCCTACGGTACGGTCTCTTTATTTCCTAACTTGTAGCACGTGCGATATTTCCTCTTTACTTCTCGTCGTACGGAACTCCTTGCTGGTCCCTGCCGTGGACGTACGGTCCGTACGGAAGTGCTGCCTTGCTATGCAACCCGTCATCTTGTTTGTCGTACGGTGGTATGCAGGTTTTAATCGGCACCTTATTCCCTTTGCCATACAGTCATGTCACCGTACGGTGTTTGCAATCTTCTTTTTTTTTTTTTCATTTTTTCTTTGCTTCCGTACGGCCGTACGGACCCGTACAGTATCGGGCCGTACGGACACTTTACTCTGTTTTTTTTAAATTAATTAATTAATTTATTTTTATTTTTATTTTTTTTAAATTATTATTTGCCTCATCTAATTACCTTCTGGAGGCCTCTTCGGTCGTCCGTCTGGCCTCTCCGGTACCCTTCCGTCCCCTCGGGTGCTCTGTCCATCCTTTCGGATGCTTTGTCCATCCTCTCGGGGTGAGGTTTCGATTTGGAACTGCTAATGGCCTCGTATATCTCCCGTCCGTCGGGAGTTCGCAGTAGGATGGCCCCATTGTAGCCGACTTCCCGAACTTTGTCCTTGGGTCTGTTTTCGATGGCGATCCAAAGGCTAGGAACCATAAGTTCTCTAGGGACCACGATCGCTGGCCCGTACATAAGGAGAATAATGAATTTGAAGGCTGCAGCCACGGGGTTCCAACTGTCGCCGACACGAACATCGTCACCGAGGTTTTTTCCTTTTGATTTTACCTCCTGGTATTTGATGGGTTCGTCCTCCGTAAACTGGTGTGCGAGGGTGGTTTCCTCCTCCCTAATGCTTAGCATGTTACAAGATGGGGGAAAGAACTCGTAATTTTCCATCTGCCAATGAACGAGGCCATTCATTGAATCTCCATCATCCCCAGAACATTCTTCCAACTCCAAAACCCCTTCGTCATTGGGCTCCATTCTTCTTTGCCCTCCGTCTTCTCCCAATTGCTCTCCTTCAGATTCTGAGTCC
>MU224443.1:1950115-1976932 GCA_018584345.1 Thuja plicata
CTTAATATTGCACAGACATAGTACAGGAACTATAATGAACACAGAATATATCATAGAATAATAAATACTTTCATTAATCATTCCAGACTGGCAAGTACATTTACATCATAATGATAATACCATCCTCTCCCCGTGTCCATCCTCCGAGAGGGTATATAAACTACCTGAAGGGCCACCACCGAAACGTCGTGACGGAACTGTCTAACTCCTCGGTCACTAACGACCGAGGCTAACATAATACTTTAATAATATAATAACCCGTACATCCAAATATCCCGACAACAAAGTTATGTCATGTTGCTCAAAATGCTAAATTATTAAAATTTTGAACTTTAAAGGTTTTTAATGCTCAAAATATGAGCAATCACAACTCAAAAAGGTGAAAAATGCTTAAAATGTGAGCATTCAAAACTTAATTGGTTTTTAATGCTCCAATTATGAGTAGTCATAACTTAAAAATTTAAAATGAGGTTGTGGATGCTCAAAATATGAGCACTCATAACTTGTAATGGTTGTGAAAGCTCCAAAATAAGCATTTATAATTACTTCTAGGAAGCACTAAAAAGAGTCTAATCTCGAACCTTTATGCTCCAAAAAGTCAAAATCATAACCAACTTAAAGGTTGTGAATGCTCAAAAAATAAGCATACATAACCAAATGAAGTTGTTAATGCTTGAAAAGTGAGCAGAGAAAACTTTTTAGTTATGAATGCTGAGAATATGAGCATTCTTAACTACGCATAACTGTTTCCCAAAAATCTGAAAGAAAAAAAAAGGTTTGAATGAACACCACAGTGAAAAAAGGATTTGCAAGGGAGGTGGAAATAGTCAAAAAGGTTTCAGAAATCTTTAATCAAATGTATGTCTGTTAGGCATCGAGCCGAACTATGCAACCTTACTTGACATGCTGTTTCAAAGAATTGTAGTCTTGAGGATAATGATTGTAGAAGATGCTCAAAATGGGGTATGGACAATACCAGTGATCAAAGGTGATCGAGATGTTTGACAATGTGCCTCTTCTTAAGCGGCATGGTGGAGCCGTTGACAAGACATGTTAACTGTTTGAGAGAATGCCTCGCCATCCCATGAAAACTAAATATGGAGTTCAAGATAGTGCAGGTTGATATGCTTGTCAGAATATGCTAAGGAGGTTTTAGAATAGTCGCAGGAGGAGTCGGATTGAGTCGTTGCCCTATATATCCAAGTGCAGCCGAGAAACACCGACCGGTGGAGTAGTGACATCAATGCAGTTGGGGATGCAGTCATTCCCTAACAAAAACAATAGTCGTGGGAGTGGCCGAGGCATAGGAGTAGGCAGTGGCATAGAGGTAGCCGGAACAACGTTTCGTAATTGAGATGGATATTGTCTCCTCTGCTTTTCCACAAAATTGAAGTATCGAGCTCGTTCATGGGCATGCATCAAACATAAAGGAAATGTGACTAAAGCAGAGATGGCACACCAACTTGTTTGACCGAATGGCTCAAAGAGATGTAATCTCAAGGAATGAAATGATTACGAGATATGCACAAAATGGATTGGTTGTGGAAATTTGGTAATGTAAAGCAGACACCATTATTAGCATGAGTTAAAATACAAAAAAAAACTTTGCCAATTTCTATGTACCCATGGTGGAATGTGAGTCTTGATATGGTTTGTCGGCATCCTTCCGAAGACAATGTTAAGAATATTTTATTGGTTGTTTTATTCAATCCTATTCATGCGGCCTATAGGAAAGTATTTAGAGCGCACGTGAACTGTTCGAAGGAATTCCTCCAAGAAGATGAGCCGCTAAAACAAAGACATTAAAGGAATTTGTTTGACCAAATGTTCCAATTAGATGCCGCAGCTTCTACAAGAGAAATACATTAAAAAAAAGAGAGAAGCCCATGATTTGCTTGACAAAATGGTGAAAGATGTCATCTCACATGATGCAATGATCGATAGATGTATGCTAATGTGATATTAAGGAGACCATGAAAGTTATGAAGTGAATGTTGTCGACCTCTATAAGCTGCTTCCATCTCAAGCCGCTGACTTGTTTGACAGAATGTCTTAGTTGCAGGGTACATGTAGAATGGTAATGGAAAAGATTTAAAAACTTCATGTAAATGCAAGTGGCAAGTATAAAGCCCAGTTCAACGACCTCAGTGGCATCCTTCTTGCCCATGCCAAGTTGAAATGATCTCCAAACAATATGATATGTGAGGAGGCAAACAAACTGTTTTTTGGAATGTTTCAAAGGCATGAGAACTATTATACAAAATACCTCAAATAGCTGTCATCTCAAGGAATGAAATGAAATGATTAGCGAGCACAAATTGATTGGTTGAATCGATTTAGAATATTTCAAGCACATGCTACTAGCCTCCATGTATTGAAATCCTAAAATGGCAATCCGAGATAATATGGTAGTTTTTGAACAAGTTATAGGCCTCTATTTAAGCTCGAAGGGTAAGAGAAGTATTTTATTTTATGTTGCAATTGCAAATGCTATGAATGGCAATGTATACAAAATGTGGAATCGAAATTTGACAGGCGGCCTCAAAGAATTGTGTTTGAAAAGGATGCAACCATTTTGAAGGAAGAATTTCAAAAGCTTCAAGCACATATGAAATGCAAGTGAACTATTTTACAAAAGTCTCAAAGAAATATGGTCATGTGGCTCATCACGATTGTGAGAATACATTAAATATATTTTATTGAATGGATTTTAAAGGTCCTCAATCAAATGCAATTTTCATACGTAAAGTCAAATTGTACAATAAATGGAATCATCTTCTCAATTGTGCCAATATGAGAGGCTTATGAAAATCCATCAAAACAAGGTGCTCGCAACATCAATTCTTATTTTAATAATCACGATGATCCCTCAAATCTGAGGTGCCAATGCGATGAGGAGGATTAGTGTCGTTTCAGTGACTTTGGATGCTTGTGACGTGTCTTCCTGCCATTGGGAATTGCTAGACGGTGTAGCCTTTACATCAATGATTATGTTGAAGATCATGCAATCATGAATGTCTTGAAAAATGCACAGTGGTAGACATAAACGAAGCTTCAACAAGTGTCCATGGAATGAAGAAGGGTTGATTTACATTGAACTAATTGGAATATGGAGTTGATAATGGTTCAAAGAGTGACTTGTTAAAGATGATAATGTGCTTAAAAGAGAAGACTCTCAAATACATACTAGGAAGGATCAAAACTTTGATGTTATAGGGGAGATACTAAGAAGTACACATATATCATTATGTGGTGGTCACCACCTTATTATGAAATGGTTCTTCCTCAATATCATGAATAATTCCAAAATGTATCAGAGGTAAAAAGACAGAGCTGGACGAGACAAACTTTTACAAACACTTTGGAAGACTATGAATTCATGGAGAAGAAAAGGATGTCGATCAAATGCAGTTGGAATTCGTTTCCTTGAAAACTAAATTGGTGATGAGCAGGTAACATTTGATTAAGAGGAGACTAAAGGTTTGCCCTGACAAAATAAATGAATTGCTTTTCTTTGAAGTTACATCCTTCAAATTCTCATTTAGTAAATAGTGACTTTTGTCACTTTTAGTCAAAGTTAGGTAGTTGACTTTTTTTGTGCAAAATTTGTAAAGTTAATAACCTTGTTGAAATTGCGCAAAAATAAGTTAGTTACTAACCCGAAAAAGTTAGTTATCTAAGGAAACTTATAAATACAAGGCTTTGCAATTAAAAAAATGGGGGGGGGGGACTTTTTGCATAGGGGAGATTATGGAGGAATTTCTATAGAGACTTTTTGCTTTGCACATTGTACCTAAAGGTTTTTGAACTTGTATATTTTCAAAAGCATAATAAAGAATGCATTTGGTTCGTATGTTTCAAATGTGTTACTGAGTTATGGTTACTGATTTCTCGTATGTTAAGTTGGTGATCTCTTTATGTATTGATGGAATCCAATAGTCTTTCTAATTTATGTAATTGATGGCATGAAATACACTCATTTCTTGGTATCTTGATTTGAATGTGTTGGCATAATGTGTCTTTTCATATGTCACGGTTTACTATTCCTCTTTTGTCATCATTTCATTACGTATTACAAACCCCTTGTAAATTGTTATCATTTGGGAATCTCATATACTATTTGTATGTCTAGTGTTGGGGTTTTTTTCATCTATTTCCTTAGTTTTTCTTTGTATCCTTTTGTACTTTCAGGGAAAAGTACACAAAAATCCTAAATACCCACATCATACGAGGGAGCTGCCCTCTCAAACACAGAGGAAGATTGCAATTTGATCGTGATCAGATTTCAATCTCTCCAACTGTTGGCGCAGTTGTCACTGCTCTTTGGGCAAACAGGGTCATTTTGAAGAAAGTATCCGCTTTGACAAATCTGTTTACCAACAAGATTGAAATATATGTTACTCCAAATTTCTGGGATGTATGTGTATCAATTATGGAGGTTCTCCAAATCAGTAGGTTCTGAATGTTGAATGTAAGGAGATGAAGGATATGGCGAGGAAGATATGTAAGAAGCTGATAAAAGGAAGTCTTTGGGAGCACTCGATGTTGTATTGGAAATATAAATGAGAATTTGGGCTTCCCTCTTCCAAATGACTTCTATGTAGTTCGCAAGTGCAGGCATGAGGTGGCAAATGCCCTATCATTCACTACCTAGACCTCTCAATCGTCTCACGTAGGCAACAAATGGTGAGTCACAGTGCATCTTTTCTGAAGCTGATGCTAGGGTTGGAAGAAGAGAGAGACGAGTGGATCTAGAGGTATATCTGGGAATGACTAATGGGCATTGACAAAGAAGGATTGGATGCAGACATGGACAATGGAGAAGACAGGGAGTTTGGACGACAAGGTGACAAGTGAGCTATGTTAGATGAGAATTCATCGGGGTGTCCGAGGCATTAGGAAATCATGCAGGTTGTTCGGGTTGCGGATACAAAGCTCAGCTCCTCTCTTGCAAGTGACAAAAGAAATAATTTCTTTGCTTATGGTCTGGTATGTAATGGGATTAGGGGAATTATGTTGAAGTTATATAGTACTACTCTATTTTGTGTCAAAAACTTTTTACATAGATAATATGTGGGGATATAGGGTTATAGATGCGGGAACTCCCATTTGTAAAAGGAGTTATACAGTGGCATAAGTATTAAATGTGACAAAGAAAATTTAAGTGGTTTGGTTGATCAAGACTCTTTGTCGTATGTTCTTTGGGGTTTTTGGATGTCTGGTCACCCTTGTTCTGTAAAGACATATGTAGACTGTAATTTATTGACACTTAAATATAATGGGTGCAACCCCTTCAGTTGCAATGCACTCAAGTACTAAATATAGGCAATAAACACAACTATATTAAATATATGCAATGCACTCAACTAGCATAGTGCCTATTTTAGTGACATAAGTTGAGGTCTTAATTCTGCTAAATACTACCCCTTGCATCTTCAATATACTCGTTAATCTCTTCGAACCCTAGAAAGTGTTTGCATTTGTTTAGCTCTATCAAAATGCAAGGAAAGAGGAGGGTGGCGGCTTGGCGGTTTGACTGCCTAGAATTGGCGCAAGGGTAGGGGATGGCAACTGCAATTTGTCATATCTTTTGCATGTACAGAGGGAAAAAATCTATGATTTAATGCAGTGAAAATTGATGATTTGAGGCCACAAGCGAGGGACCTCAGCCCCTTGTGAGCACACCAACCTAGCAAGGGTTCGGCACAACCACCGACCTGAAAGCCTTAACAATTCACAATTAGCCCAGCTGGGATTTGAACCTTGGTGGTGTTGTGAGGTTTTCACACTATCTCCCCATTGCAAATGTGATGCGTACAGTGCGAGCTACAGAAGGAAAAACAGTGTGAATCTGTGGCGGTATTGTGTGAGCAGAAGTCTGTGAGGCAAATTGTTGAAGATCAAGAAGTGTCTTGCATACTGAGTTACAGTGGATTAGACAATAACATATAAAGAGAAGATCATTCAAATCTACTGGTGGTAACAGTAACAAATCTTAATTGTTGAATTGTTTCATGCATAGTTAGATGCAATTCTATCAGTTCATCTTTTGTTAGTAATATTTGTATTGCAGTTAGCCATATTCATTTCTAAGAGTGGTTAGACTGACCGACAGTGAGCCTTTGTAAAAATCACCTTAACCGGTGTTTCATTTCACGAGAATTAGCTTCTCCGTGATTTTTCCCAGTTTGGGTTTCCGCGTAAATCTTGGTGTTCTTTGTGTCGGTGTTTTTGTGCTTTCATGTTCATATCTCTTATGAATGTTTAATGTGGTTTACCAATAGATCATAAGTTGATATTGCTATTGTTTATGAGTTTACCGACAAAGTAAGAGTTTTGTAAAGTGTGTGGGAATAACTGATTCAGCCCCCCCTCTCAGTTATTCGGCCTGTTCAACAATTGGTATGAGAGCTTGATTCTTTGCAGATAGAGCTTAACCGCTTGAGGGAGATCTTGGATGTTTGAATAGATGGAAGGAGGATACTACATTGAAGAAGATTGGCAAATTATGATGAGTGACATTGAGGGTACCAAATTAGAGAATGAAGAGCTGAAAGAGAAATTGAAGGAAGCAAATGCATGTATTGCAAAGTTGAGAGATCAAATCGGGAAATTTAAAGAAAGACAGAAGTCTGTCAGGAATTGAAGGAGTCAAAAGACAAAGTTGCATTTCTGGAAGAGGAACTAAAGGAATCAAAGGAAAGGGTAGCAAACCTGGAAAAGCAACTGAATGGCAGGATGCATTTTGAGGAATTTATCAGGGATGGATTGAGGAATAAGATGAAAAGTGCTTGGATAGCCAGAGCAGAATTGGAAGTTGCGATGGAAGAATGGAAAGAATTTGAAGAAAAGTTCAAGGACATTGTCAAGAAGAGTTCAAAACAAAAAGAGAAGATGGAAACAAAATTGAAGAAGCTGAGAACAAAAGTAAAAGTGTGTGAAAGCAGTACTATCTTGGATCAGTTATTAGACATGCAATGAGGTCACAAAGATAAGGAAGGATTAGGGTTTACCGGTGAATGCTCAAATCAGAATGACAAAGGCAAAGAGAAGGTAATTGAAGACAATGCAAAGGTTGAAGTGACAAGCAAGGTCATAAATCAGAATACATCCGCAAGAAGGCCTCTGGTAAGACAACTGAATGCTCAAAGGTACTTATCTTTTAATAGTTGTTATATTTGCAAGAATTTTGGTCTTAAAGCAGTTGATTGTAAGATGAGAAAGGATCAGAAGGTTCGATGCTTTTATTGTCATAGGTTTGGTCATAAGGCAAGTAAGTGCAAGAGTCAAGTGTCAAATCATGATAAGAAGAGTGTAGTGAATGATATCTTTCATGAGAATTGCTAGGTATGTCACAACTATGGTCACAAGGCTAGTCAATGCAGATCTAAGGTTCAATCGGTGAGATATGGTAGAAAGAATGTTACTTGTTTCAAGTGTGGTCAGAATGGTCATTATGCTAACAAATGCAGATCTGGTGGTGCTCCGGTAAATGTTGAGAATCTCAGAAGACTAATATGACATGGAAGAAGAAAAATGTTGGCGTGGAGAGTCCTGTGGTACCGGATCCCGGTACTAGCTCTTCCGACAACTGAGCCAAATGCTTTGGCTCAAGGGGAGTTTTAACATGCTAAATCATACACCTCCCCTGCTCCGAAGCGATACCAGTTGCAAGAAGTTTGTTTTTGGTAGGAAGGATAAGAGTATTAACGATGACAAGATGTTTTAGTTCTTAGTACAGTTGGATTGCGTGAACGATATTTAAATTTCGGCGGGAAAATTAATCATGTTGTTTTGTGGCTTTAAAGGCAGAATGTTTTTTGAATCATTTGGAGAAAAATTGCGAATTGCAGAGAGCCTGAGAAAGAAGACTTGTGAAGAGATTATGACACCTAAATTGGCTATTTGTGGTGTCGGTGCGTTCGCAACAAAGAAAATGAAGAAAGTTGAGCTGAAGGAATTCGATCACAACCGCATTAAGCAATTGGAATCTGGGTTACCTGTGGAGGATTCACAAAGAATCAGAAATCTTGGACTGGACATATGGGGAGAATTTCCTTGGTGCGAGGATAGAGAATTCATCTTGTTCGTGTTGAGTTGGTTTCATGGTGAAACCCTAGTGCTAGACAAATCATATGGTATTGAAGGAGGTAATTGAGGCAATTACTGGTTTATGCAGTGTCGGTGATTTGCCTGGGAAGAAGTTTATTAGCTATCAAGAGGTAGAAGCTTTTACTGAGATTGGTTGGTATCAACATGCATTTCTAAGCAATACTCTTGAGGATTCGATAGTGAGGTATTTCGCGTATGGTGTTTCCTATAAGATTTAGTTTCAGAATTGTGATGGTTCGACTTCTGCATTAGCTTTGTATATTTCATGTAAGATTGTAAATGAGAATGTGCAAATGGATCTATGCAAAACGTTGTTAGACAATTTTCTTGAGAATGTAAAGATGACAGTCGAAGGTGGTTATGATTTCAAATTTGGGTCACTGGTTATGTGTTTGGTCTTTTACTTCATGAGGTTATTACTTGGCAATGAAAGTGTTGAATGGAGGACCGCCATTCTTGTCGGTAAGCAGATTTTCAGGTATTTGGAAATGTTGGAGAATAGGGCAGATGCGTGTAAGGCATATTTCTTGTCTGTACAGGAGTGTGTTAGTTTTGGATTGGTGATTGTTGGTGCTTTGTCGTCAAGTCATGGTGAGGAGGGCTCCTCCTTCGGTCAAAAAAGACTTGAAGAAATTGTCGGTGGTTCATTCCCTGAACCGAAGAAAAGGAAGATAGGTGATAGAGGAAAAAAAATAGTTAGCATTCAAAAGATGATGTAGAAGAAGTAGAAGAGTGTAGCAGAAGAAATGGAAGTAACAGAAAAGGAAGATGTGATGAAAACTGTGCTTTCTCTTATAGAATTTGAGCGTGGGGATTTTGATATGGTGAGAACTTTGTTGGAGAATGACGAGTATGAAAGAATTTGTAGTTTATGAACCGATTGTTCATCGGTGGATAAGAAATTGGTAGCACAATTGCTGACTGATCACTTGATCAATAAAAGGGTCATGGTATCCAGTGTGTCTGGTATGCTACTAGCTGAATTAATGATGAATGTTGAGATTGAGTTTTTGTAGTTTGGTGTAGATTACCGTGTGGTGGAGAAATCTATAATAAAGAAATGTGACAATGCAAAACAAAGATTTTCAAGGATTATCGGTGAGATGAAGGGATGTGTGAAGGAGATTATTGATATATACAGGTATTGCCTTCGGTGGGCTGCTGTTGTTGACAATTTCAAAGGTTAGAGTGAAGTGATTGAGAAAGAGTTGAATGAGCTTGGAAAGACAAATGATATCTTCAAGGATCAAGATGGAAAGTAGAGAATCAGAATTGGTGAACTTCAGTTAGAAAGGGTGTTGTTATAGAGACAGAGAAGACTTAATAAAAACTTTTTGGTTGGTGAAGGACCTGGTTGAGGTCCGGTTGGGGCATGCTATTGGTATACTTGCTAGCGTAGAGGATTATGAGTGACGGTTTCTGTCTTTAGACTGGAAGAAATCTTTTGACAAACTGATGGTGTGACAGTCTATGTGCCCGAATGGGGGTTGCCATTGCTGAGTGGAAGGAGCTTCCAATTCTGAAGGAGAGGTACAAGAAAGTCTTTCGGTTAAACTGCTGTATTTCTTTGACTTTCTTTGATATACATTTTTGGCCCTTTGTCATTGTGGCAAATAGGGGGAGAGAGTAAAATAAAAATGATACATCTACTCAGGGAGAGTTTTGGTAAAAGTTTTTGGTTGCAAAGTTTTTGAATCAGGAGATCATTTTGTTTTGTTGTTTTGCCATCAATGCCAAAAGGGGAGATTGTTAGACATATTGAGTTGTTGCTGGCATTGGTTGTCACCGATGTCAAAACCCCCATACCGAATCCTGACGGTATCAGTTGGTTGTTGATAGGTTTGGATATGTATCTGTTGGCTGTCGGTTAATAACATAAGTTTCGGTTATGGACAGTTTTGGTGGTGTACTTGGCTATACTCATGGCTTATATATTTTGGTACACTTGTATGCTTTTGGTGATCAATGTTGTATGAAGTTACTCGTCTGGTTTCTAGTGATTGCTATGCTTGCAATGTTCCAGTTGTTTCTGACATCTGGACAATGGTGTTGTTCATCAATTGGTTTTGTTATCATATTCTAGACATGTTCTATCTTGTTTCACCTATTAGTTGGTTCAGATGATTTGGTAATCAAGAGATGGTCTTGGTTGTGGCATTCTGACAATATCAGTAAATGTAAAGTACATTGTAAACATCTTTAGTGCGATCTATATTTGGTCCTGGTGTAGCTGGTTGTAATTTTTACTAAGTGTGTCCTAGATTTAGGACCTATGGTAGTGCATTTAATATAATATAATAATTGTAATATCTATTGTAATTGGGGCCATCACACACATTTGGTGTGGCTGACATATGTATGGTCGGATATCCATATAAATAAAGAACCTTTTATATCTTTGGGATGGATGATATGTGATGTGAACAGTGCAAGCTACATAAGGGAAAACAATGCGAATCTGTGGCGGTATTGTATGTGAGCAGAAGTCTGAGGCAGATTGTTGAAGATCAAGAAGTGGCTTTGCATATTGAGTTACAGTGGATCAGACAGTAACATACAAAGAGAAGATCGACATTCAAATCTACTGGTGGTAACAGTAACAAAGCTTAATTGTTGAATTGTTTCATGCATAGTTAGATGCAACTCTATAGTTCATCTTTTGTCAGTAATATTGGTATTGACAGTTAGCCATATTCATTTCTAAGGGTAGTTAGGTTGACCAACAATGAGCCAACTAGCAGTGAGCCAACCTGTAGTGAGCCTTTGTAATAATCACCTTAACTGGTGTCACCTTAACTGATGTTTCATTTCATGAGAATTAGCTTCTCCATGGTTTTTCCTAGTTTGGGTTTCCACGTAAATCTTGGTGTTTTATGTGTCGGTGTTTCTGTGCTTTCATGTTCATATCTGTTATGAATGTTTAATGTGGTTAACCGATAGATCAAAAGTTGATATTGATGTTGTTTATGAGTTTACCGACAAAGTAAGAGTTCTGTAAAGTGTGTGAGAATAACTGATTCAGCCCCCCCTCTCAGTTATTCGGCCTGTTCAACATTTTCCCCTTTCACTTTATACTTAGTAAATATTAAGGGATTTTCCTTGTCCAGATGGATATGGATTTTCCCCTTTGTCTTGATGAAGATGATTTTTCCACTATCCAACACTTAGAAAATTTTTGAGCTCCAAAGTTAGGAAAATCTTGATGGAAGAAGAATTTCTCTTTGTCCAGATGAACATGAAATCTCCCCTAGTCCACCAGATGAGGATCGATTTTCCCTTGAAGGCTATTATGGATGAACGAATTTTTTGAAGTATGGGGGTTAAACTTATCCCTACAGGGGTCGATTTTCCCCTTAGGGATAATGAAAAAGGAATAAGCAAGAGTCCAGATGAAGATCAAAATTCCCCTTTTGGAGATGGATTAAAGAAAAAAAAATGCCAAGTGTTGAGGATCCTAATTGTCCACATAAGGATTGATTTTCCCTCTTGTGGAATGATATTTGGTTGACTTGGAAGGAGAAATAACAAGTGATAATCCCCTTACCAATTGATTTTCTATCATGGATACTTAGACAAATTCGAAGGGGGAAATATTAAGGATTTTTACTTATCCTCGTGGAGGTCATTTTTCCACCAGCCTCATGAAGTTGAATGTGTGAAGACAAAAATCCATGAAAATCCAAGCAATTCTCCTTCAAATCGAAAACCCACCTCTAGAATCGAATGAAAAACAAAGATAAATCTGAAGCAAATTAAAAAGGATTGGAGGTAGAAATCGAATAATCAATGGATTGTCAATTTTACACGAATCCCAAGGGGCTGCATTCAACTTTGCACGAGTCTCAAAATTAATTCTTACTATGCAATTTTAATCCCACATTGGCTGTGTGGGGGAGAGCTCAACCCAAAATGATCAAAGCTAAGGAGGAACAAGTCTACAAATGAAGAAGGATTACCAACATCAAGGGGTCAAGGGCATGAAGATTTACAAATCCATGATCAATAGAGGGAAACCCATCATTTCAAGAAAATTGAGATATCAAGAACAATTTCAAGGACAAGTTCAATGAGAGAATTTCATAAAGGAAGAGGATGAAGAATTGAAACAAGGATCAAAGGTGAGAAGGCTATGGCGGCGTCTAGACATCATTCAACCAATCAGAGAGCTCCAAATTGACATCTCCAAGATCACCAATCAGAATCATTCACAAATGGACATGTGGAACATATTATTTTCTCGTAAGTTTATCCTCAAGGGGGTATGGAATGTAAGTTTCTCATTGGCTCATATGTGGTACCTTGTTTTTTATTGGTTGTTTATGGTTGCCCTAATTAGGGTTTATCATGGGTTAATCTAGGCCATTGGTTTCAAATTGATCCTGGTCGTTCATTGTATTTGGGGCTCCTATATAAAACCCCACTCCTATCATTTGTAAAGAGAGAGACTTGTTGAAATTGTTGCCATAATGCTATCAAAGTGATTGCTAATTCATTGTTGGTCTTCATGGTGGATTACTTGTGTTGCTTTGGAATATTGCATGGTTTCTACAATTCCTCACTTAGATTAGGATTTTTTATCATGTTGAATAGAAGTAGAAGTAGTTGAATGAAAGAAATTGTTGAATGATGATTAGTAGTGGAGCTAGTGTCCATACCTTTTGGTACTTGCGGATTGTAAGTAACAGTGCAAGGTTAGTCTGGGCCTAAATTGCAAGTGTTTAACTTCTATTGGAAATGTTCATTTAGATTGCACCTTCATAGGGAATTTGAATGAGTATTGACAATGTGAAAACCATTCTTGCATCCTTAGAAGATAGCACCCTCCTATAACTAGTTGACATGGTGAAGAAAGGATTGGTTAGAGGCTCACCCCATCATCAACATTGTCTTACATTCTTAGAGTTAGATAGAATTTCTAAACCTTTATCGCTTGCAGTTTGTTTGGTTGGGAGAAGTCAAAGTAGTTGATATCCATTGAATGAACAACGCAAGTCCCTTTGTCTATTGAGTTAAGTCCACAATAAAGAAGGAAGCTTGATGTTGTCTCATTCGATCACACAATCCATATACATTGTCTAGCATATGGGCATCCTTATTCAAGAGAGAGTTGGAGATTTGACGTTTCATTTTGGAATACACAGTATTCAGTTCTGCATGTTGTAGTGGCATAAAGCTCACATGAACAGGTGACACCATTAGCAATGCCACAACTTAACCATCACACTGCGGGATGAACCCCAAAGCATTTTTTTTGTATTGAAGAAGATTTGAACTCATCACCATCTAGGCGCTTACAACATGACTTTCCCACTAAACCAAATGCCCATTGGCTTTAATGCAGTGAAAATCAGACGGCTTATATTGTTTGAATTATTTTGCAACCTTCATTTATACTTTCAGCCATTGATTTTAGTAATAGCTCGTCCATTCTAAATGAGAAAATGACATTGGTGTAATAATCAGCAACACATTAGTTAATAATAAAATCAGAAATGCATTAAAATTTAAAAAAGAACAGTTTCTTACCTCATCATTGACAACCAATCATCGTGGAGGATTTCTTGTTTCACTTTTTCCTTCAGCTATGTTTATCTTTGTCCATCTAATCTGCTCTGAATTAACCACCACTGATTTTAGAGGCTCTTGCACCTCAATCATTCTCTTCAACAAAATAAATTAGCTAGCATATCTAGTATCCACAAGCTTGAGGAGTTCTTTCCTCAAAATAGCCCTAAACAAAGCAATTGATGTGTGACGACTGCAATTAAACATCTGAATAACTCTAGCTTATGACACTACCTCCTTCACCCAATCTATTTTCCCAATGTCTTTCAATGCATGAACACAACATGGGGTCCAAAAAATGTGCTTGTAAGCACCCTCCACCATCAATCAAGCTAATTTGCATACATGGACTGACTTGGTCACTACTTGTACAACATTAGATGCTCCAACCTCTTCTATGGCATCTTTCAAAATCTGATATTGGAAGCTGGCAGGCTTCCTCTTCCCCGAACAATCAATAGCTCTAATAAAATAAGAGCTTGTTGTACTTGTGACAATGTCAGTGATGAATGGCTGATGTTTAATATCAGTCCACCCATCTTTGCTCGTACAATGCAAATGCTATCTCCTATGTAGCCCTCTTCTTGAAAGCTCCCAAGCTTCCTTGCAAACAACTACAAAGTTGGAAAATGTCAATGCAATTTGAGATAAGTCTCTAATGAGTTGAATGCAATAAAAAGACAACAATCTACACCCCCTCCCAGGCCATTCTATCAAAACAGTTAAGAGATATAGAACCAGCATCAAAATCCACAGAATAGCTAAGGAGCTGGCCTTGTAATCCCAGAGATTGTATCACAGATTCTTCATATTTGTATAGACATTCCATGCTTGGTGGCCTGCATGGCAAAGGTTGTTTTGAAAGACAAATCTAGGCATTAACAAGGAATATGCCATGGGATTTATGTAAGACTATGAGTAAAATTAGGCTTTGTATTTTGTTTGTACTTTTTGCTTTTTACTTAGTATTTTGAATTTGTTGAATAATACTTTTTGTTGACCATTGCATCTATTGATTTTCGAACTGTCAAGTTTTGTATATATTTCACTTTCTTCTACTCATTGTTTATGAAAATTATAAATTGCAGCTTCTTTTAGTGTTTTTTCATTTTGTAAGTATTTTTTCAAATATTAATGTTTAATAAGTGTTCCACCAACGGGGGACAAAGGGCCTAAGTTTGGGGATGGTCGGGGGGTCGACAGAGGTGGGGTGGCTGGGGGCAGTGCTGATATACATATAGTACTAGAAAAACTAGTTATGAAAAGATGTATGAGAATTATATTTTAGCAAAATTGCAAATACCAAATACTAAGATATGAATTGTATGTGTCAAATATGTCAAATATGACTGCTGATTATGACTGATATTTTATGGACAGTGATATTGTCATTCACCACTGATTATATGAAACTCTTATACATTGAAATTAACCATATATGAAAATGGAATTGGATAATGAATTGTTGAATAAATATGACACTAGCACCACATGAATTGCAAACATGGAAACACCAACATAGAAACCCCAGCTCTGTTTTTTATTTAATATTTAGGGTAGCCAGCATAATCAACAATAATGTATGCAGTAGCAGCTGCAAACCCTTATAAATTGCCCATATTAGATTTGCAAATGATCTGAAAATGTCCTTCAATCAGCCAAAAATATTTGTATATATCTCTGATTTTCTTGCAAATATTAGAAAAAAAAAAAAAACTCTTTTGAGATGTCTAGGGACAGGAGACTTCCAAAAGTCCCCGAGACGCTCGGGGGAGTCCTAGGCGTCCTAGAGACTCCGGCCATCCCAGTGGTAGCGGCGGGGGGGGAAACGCGTCCCAAAAACCATTTTCCCGGAACTGGGAAAAACACTGATATTTACTGAAATAAAAGAAAACAGCTTCATGAGTAAAGAGGTTTGAGGTAGAAAATAAATGATCAATGGTCAATAGGACTTGGGAATATACATCTTGCTTCCTCTGTGGAAATGCTGATGTAAAATGGGAAGGGTTTGGGATATTTTAGAGTATTTATTTGGAATGTTTTTAAAATGTGTTTTTTGGTCCTAGTAGGTGCACCCTATCTGTGGGGATGCCTTGACATCCCCAGGATGGTTTTGGATGTGGTGCTTGGAGCCAGGGATGTGTCCTTGTGGATCCATGACAAACATTTGGTATTAATCACAAATAGCATGTTTTTCCATTGAATTTGACTTCTATCCACTCTACTAAAAACCATCGGAAGCTCCTCAGTAAACATAGATAAATCATATGCACAGTAGCCACGTTCACAAAACAAACTGAGTAGTTCACGAAAACATAAAAATTTAAAATAATTGTGATATTGCTATCAGGATTTGACTGTGTCGTTGAATCCTGATAGCAATATCACATTTTGACTTGCTGTGGAAAATATCTCCTACTTAACATAAAATAAGTTTGAGCAAACAAGAAAATTCTGAGTTATGGAATTTCTAAATCAGGACAATTTTAGCTGGACATGTAGGTTAATTGAGGTTAGAACGAGACATTATGTCAGTTGATGTAGGTCCATCTTGATTGAAATAAACATGTGGTTTTGTGGTTTTTCAATTAGAAATTTAAAAGGTTTATTGCTAGCATTATTTCATTTCATTCATACTGTAGTTTTTGTGCAATATTTGTGTTTTATTTGGTTCTGTGCCTTCACTCTTCTGTGCATTATATAAAAATCTATCTGACTGAATTCATAATTATGCAGGCTTAGTCTTTTGTTTCAATAAAATAATTTTTAGTTTCCTAGAGCAAGAATTTCTGAACTAATAAATATTTCCTTCAGGTAAATTCAACACTTGTTTTGGCGATTTGTACCCGGCGAATACATTACAGAGGCCATGAACGTGGAATTCTAATTTGTTATCCTGACACAGATCTAATGATAGCTAAGGAAATAATGGAGGCTAGGGGAATAAAGCAGATTCCTGTGGTTACAAGGGTTGGTGAGCGAAGGCAAGAGCATGGGCGTAAGCTTGTTGGTTTACTATATTATGATGCTATTCCTGATTGTGTCAGGTGGACTTTTCTATCCAGTCTTTATAATAACTATTTATAAACATTGAGTGTTCGTTGTTTTCCTACTGAACATGCTTTTGTTATTAAAATGTAACCCAATTTCTCATATTTTCAATTATGTGATTCAGGGAAGCTAGACAACAGGTTGTGATGCTAGTCAGCCAATCAAGAAAGGATAAAAATGATGAGATACTGCTTACTGGGCATTGAGACTATACATTTTGAATCAGACCTCAAGAAATTGCCAAGGTTGTACCCGCATGTGAAATGTAGTTTTCAGGCAGCAAAGCTTCGTTTTTGACATTTAAGAGTGGTTAATTTAAGTGGCATTTGACAGCTCTACAGAATAATAATGTTATGTATGATGCTTGGAGCTACTCAGGGATATAACGCGTTTTTTCATATGCCAAGTCATTTTGTATGCTATGACAAGCCATCATCCATTGAAAATATAATAGCATAATACGCATCACAGATCTTTCTCTCTTTCCTCAGCATTTCCTATGTTGAAATGTACTGATATTTTTATTTAGAAAAGGCAAAAAGGTAAGTCATTATAATTCATTTTTCCAGTAATGCATTATTACATTATATCATACAGGTCTTGATGCCATAAATGTGTCACCTCTTGGTTTATCTTGCTGAAATATATTTTCTTTAATTGTTCTTGGCATCTTTTTTCTTAAAGTTACTTTGCGTGTACTCCCTTATTTTGTTTCCTGTTTTTTTTTGTTACTGGTCAAATTAGTATTTCAGAACATTCATTCTGCTCAACTTACTCACTAAAAGCATTGATAGTTCAGTACTATGCATAGAAGATGTTGGTAGGCGAGGTGGGGATAGTTCACATCGCGCCATTGTTTTGAACAGTTATTGATACATTTCTTGAAGTGGTTTGTGCTTAGTCCTGGTCTTTATGTATCATTCCAACATAGACAGTGTTCTAGTGGATTTGGAAGAGGTCAGATAATGCAACGAATCATTTGTTTTTCCTGCAGTGCAAATTTTGATGTAAGCAAGACAAAATTGATCATGAAAAGCGAAGTTGAAATACCTCATATCTTATAATGTTTTCCCATTTGATAGGTATGTAAGGTAACACATTATTCTTGAACAGCCCTTCAGGCATATGACAGGCTAGTGGAAAGAAATAATTATCAATAGGATTCTCAATATAGAATGGAATTCACTTACATCAAATACGAGGATTTCTTCGTTAGGTATGCACATTTGATTCTTTGTCCTTAAATCAATGGTGCTATGGCAAATGTAGCAGCTTTGTTGGCAAAACCACTTGATCTTGTTACTTGGCTTGACCAACAAGAGCAAATTTATCATTTAGATGTTGCTTCGTTGTTATAGTACATAAAGCTCAAAACTCAAAAGTTAAGGTTAAATTTAATTTTATTGCAAGCCTCGATGTTTCTTGTATTGGTTGTGCATCGGTTGTCTTTATGATCTCCCACATGGTATTAAGTGCCCGATGGAATGGATGATGGGTATCATATCCATGACTAATTGTTCACATACAAAAGTATGCCTGAATTTATGCAGTCACATTACTTGTCATGAGTATGGCATTTTTGGATATATTGTTTATCTTATTTGGTAACATGGCATTAACATCCCAATGGATTGGATGGTTGATGCAGATACAAAAGTATTCTTGAACTTTTGCAGTCATATCTGTAATAAGTATGGCATTTTTGGATATATATATTGTTTTTCTTATTTTTTATGTTTTCCTCGTACTAACAAGATTTTATCTATTGGGGCAGGCTGCACTCGGTTTCAAATGTGAGATCATATCTAATTTCAACCTAACACGTTTCCTGGGAATTGGACCCTGAGACCCTATCATGGAAGTCACATCTGATTTGAGGTTTTAGAACTTATTGTTGGGAAAGTTTGAGATAATAACTAACAAGATTAACCTGTCTTGTAAGCTGGTGACTACTAAATAAGGATTGGGTGGTTATACCATTGCATTTCCTTGGCACCATGAGACAATTCCAAAGCACTCCAAAATTCACGGTGACAGGGTTGTTATAATAGGTGACTTATTTTATTGTAGGTAAGATGGCTTTACTCCAGACATTTTGTAAGAGTTTGAATTACTTTGTGCAGAGTGTTGATCCATGGATGACTTTGAATGATATATCGTGTTCGTAAATCGTAATGTTCACTAGACAGGTTTGGATTGTGTTGTTAAAATCCTTTGGGGCTTCAACAATTGTGTTTCAAACTGAAGGTGTTGATGTGTTTGTGATGACCCCCTTTTTAGCAGGTATTGGCAGTAGCTTGGTCGGCTCATCATTGTGGCCCTTGTGAGCTAATGCCGGGTTTTGAGGGTCCCAGTCGAAAGACTTGTTATTTTTAGTAAGTCTGGACTTACTATTTTTAGTAAGTCAGTTTGGTCAGTTTCTATTCCTGGCAGGGCGGTATGGACAGTGGTTAGTGCTTCAGACCAATTTCTAGTGCGCAGTTCTTGGACTGGAGACTTACTATTTATAGTAAGTCTATTTGTGGCAGTTGCCATTTTTGGCAGTGCAGTTGAGGACCATGTTGTTCAGTCATTACAATAGGTGATACATGAATTATCATCAAAATCATATTTGATAATTAATGGTGTTAATTAATAACGATATGTTATTAATTAATAATAAGGCTATATTATAATACTTATTATTATAATGATTTAGAAATTTATATTATTAAGAGTAGTTAACTGTTGATGGCTTTTGGAAACTATGGCAACCAAGGAATTATAAATACCGGCTCATTTGTGAAGCAAGGGATCAAATGTTTATATATTAAATCTTGTCTGGAGAATTATCTCTAAATTATCTGAGCCCTTGTTGATGTATAAGGGTCAAATTAGCTCGGAAGATTGATTCTTCTTGATCTAATCGGCAATCGATTGATGTTGTAAAATCGATTGTTTCCTTCGTGTTGTATACAGAGGTTCTAAATTTTGGAAATTCAGAATAAATTGAACTGAGACATGCACAGAGGTCAACATCATCATTACAAAGTGCTGGGAGGTATTAATTTGCATCGACTGAGGAAGTCATTCACTACGCAGTAGATTACATAGACCGCAGGTGGCGTTTGGACTCTCCCCAATTGCGGCACCTCATGCTAGCCGCGGGTAGCAGTATACACGCGTAGCTGGACGCGTGAGGAAGGAGTGAGTGATCAAAGGCCAACGCGATCGCTACTCCAGTCAGGAGTTTCGTGGGAGCCAGTGGCAATGCAAGCACCACATCTGAAACGCGGGCCTGCACTTGAAGGCAACGTTTGTTGCTGAGGATCTCGCACAACATACGACCAGCAAGGAAAATACACCAAGCAGCGTCAAGGGTTTACTTGGCTCAGTTTTGCAGGAGTAAATAAATGGTATTTATCATCATCCAACAAAATTGTATGTGGTTAACATTCAGCAGAGATAGTTATCAAATAAAAACATTATTCAGTTCAATGCATTTATATTTCAATAGAGAAATACATATGTTATTTTGCAAGTGGATATGAATGTCGGTGATAGATAATTCAGATTAATTCAATAGCGAATAGCATGGAAAACACTTATGCTGATGGAGTGAAATTAATGCGAAAGTTTGATTACAATACTGTCTGGCAAGATTTACTTGTTATTACGAAAATAACCTATTGATATTAGCTTGAGCCAGGTCAGGCTCTTTACAGTGGTATCAGAGCCATATTCTTGCCATCCTGTGGGGTAGGAAAATATTTATGCAGATCTGCTATTATAGTTAGAGTGATCAACTCTCTTGCTTTTTAGCTATGGATAGATACAGGCAGCTTAGCTCCGAGAGCCGGCACAGCAGTGCGGGAAATAAAATTAAAATAAATACTTAAATGGAGAGTATGGAGAAACTTAGGCTTCATCAGTAGAGGATGTCGAAAAGATTGTCGGATCCAGAGACAGTAGAAAGAGCAGCAAGATATATGGTTTCCGCCTTCAGTAGACCGACATCGAGATCGCAGGGTAGGAGGCTTGAGTTTTCCCCGACATGTGTCTGAGATGTAGATCCACTAGTATATAATACGACACCTACACATGGATCTGATGATAGACACTCCACTCATAGACAGGTGGACGTGTCAACACCAGTGGTAGACTGCGGTGCTGAGCTTCAGCAGGTTGAGGCTTTCCGAGTAGTTGTTGCAGTTGGTGCAGATACAATTGATACAGTAGTTGCCTTTGATGATCCAGGTTCTCTCGAGGAGGGACTTGTTATCAGAGATTTATATATCAGTTGTCGTAGTGTAGCTTCGGAGTGAGAGGCAACACACCTCTTAGGTGGGATAGGCGAGAGCATGGAGCTACCTTGTTGTGGTGTTGATGATCTGGTGATACAGCAGGAGACGATGACTGCAATAGATGTCAGTACCACACTAGATTGTATTATCGAGTCGGACAGTGACTCCAGTTCTGATTGCCAAGAGAATAATTCTATGGTCAATGTTGAGGGAGTTGCAGATAGTGGGAGTGTTGTAGTGTTGGAGGATATGACGGTGAACTTTGGATCGCCAGAGGAGGAGGATATCACTTTTGAGGATTGCCTTGAGGAGATGGAGTCAGATTTGGATAGCGGCAATCCCGAGATGGGGTTAGTACAGGAGATGTCAGTATTCTCCTGCATTGAGGATTTGAGCATGGAGTCCGTGTGTGATGATACTAGTGTTGAGTTCGAGATAGTAAACACATACTCATGCCAGCATGACCCAGATTCACTGGTTAGTATGGAGTCAGATGAGGTTCAGTCAGGGACACCTGAAGAGATAGAACCTTTGCTAGCATCTTGGGTTGCTTCTTATACTTCCTATGCGACTCCTGAGGCTAATTGCACTAGTAGTGAGCCATGTCTATATCAGACCATGGGAGAGGACACTGAGTTGTTGGAGAGTGCAGATTGGTCCTAGGAGCTGGAATACTTAGAGGTTACAAAGGACGGGATGACAGATAGTGTTGAGGAGGTAGACTCTATAGAAGCTTCCTCCTGTACAGAGGAGTTTGATAGAGATGTGTCAGATGGTAGTACTCCGTTTGAGGATGTGAGCTCAGTTGGCAACACACTGGGGAATAGTGTTTCGGAGAGGAGTACGTTGGGTACCACTTATGTTTGCAGTGTGGACAGTATGCCAGAGGTGTTGCATAGGAGGCCGACTATTCAGTCATCAGGTGACTAGTTAGTTGAGAGTCAACGAGCGTGATATTGTTACTGCATTTGAGCATTTTGATGCTACTCGACAGTTGCTAGCTATTTACAGATGGGGTTCTCCTATGGATGAGGAGCATGGTAGTTGTTACTTGTCCCTCATAGAGATTCATTCTTTACGGGAGGCTGTCAGGATTTTGAGACAAGATTATTTTCAGTTGGTAGCTGACCGAGATCACCTAGTTGAGTGGGGGAGTACAACATATGAGGCACTCTTGGATAGAGAGGAGGAGGTGAGTGAGCTTACTCGGGAGCTCATGATGACTTCTGAGGTTTTAGAGAGCACTCAGTTGGCTCTCTGGGAGTCACAAGCTCAGTTAGCAGAGGTGACTGTGGAACTGGAGTAGCTTCAGTCTACACCAGCACCAGATCCAGTGCAGTTACATATTGTGGTGTCTGGTGATCTGATGATGTCCACAGTTGGGGTTGTTGGATGTGTTGGTTGTATTTCCAGTCCTAGAGTTTACCCTAAAAATTTTGATGTCTTCATGATTGAAAGTTGTCCAAATTCTGAAAATATGTTTGAAATTGCAAAATCGCTGAGAAAGTTCCATGTTCTTAGGTCAAAATCCAGAGAAATGGTAAAAAAACCCTATGTTTTAAGTTTCATTGTATGCAAAAAATGTTAAAAGCCCTAAAAATGTTAATCAGGTTTATGTTTTCAAGTTACCTTTTTAGAAGCTTAAGTCATGTAATAAGTCATGTGCCTTTTAAGATTAGTCGCCTAGTCTCTTAATACTAAACGAATATTCCATTTTATTATGAGACTTAGCGATTCATTTTAGTCGGTTTGTCTCTGAGAGAAGAATATTCCTTTAAAAGTCACGAGACTTAGCGGTTTCTTTTTAGTCGCGAAGTCTCCAAGTGATATTTACCTTTTAAATATTTTCTGGCGACATGGAGACAAAGGCTTTGGTCACGGTGTCGCGGAACAGATCATGGGTTAAGGCAAAGTGTCTGGCGACTTGGATTTTCCACAGTCGCACAGTCTCCAGATCAGATCAGGTTAGAAATGAGTTAGAAAACAATGAGTTGCGAGGTCTCTGAATATGAAGTGAGTTAAGTTAAAAGATCAGAGACTTAGCAACAACCACAGGATTAAAATAAGATCAACGGTAGTCGTGGAGTCGCTGATAAGATTTGATAAGTGAATGTTTATTCAGCGACCTGGAGACAAGCAATAAAGATGAGACATGTGTTCAAAATGTGTAGGATCGAAGCTTCGGTCGTGTAGTCTCCAAATGAAGAAATTCTATCTGGCGATTAAGAGACTAAGGTATAAATTTTACTTTGGTCGCTAGGTCTCCAGATCTTTTAGGTTTTTTATAATATAATTAGCGACTTGGCGGGACTGTTGGATACTCAAGGAATAAGATCAACGGTAGTCGCGTGATCTCCAGATGAAAAGGCTAAGTCAAATTTCTTATGGCGACTTAGAGACTGAGAAAATAAATGTCATATTAAACTATAGTCGCCAAATCTCCAGGAGAAATATTAAAATGAAACCTCATTCAGCGACTAGGCGACTATGGTTTCAGTCGTGAGGTCTCATAAAATATTAAGAGGATTCAGAGACTTAGCGACAGGTGTCCGATCAAAATGAGATCTACGTTGGTCGGGAGGTCTCTTAATAAACTTCGAGTAAAGAAATTCTTTCAGCGACTTGGATTCCTTCAGTCGGGAGGTCGCTAGAGGTGAACCACAGTTAAAGTAAAATGAGAAGAAGCTCGTTGTCGATAGGTCTCGGAAAGAAACTAAGGTTAAGAGATTTGTTCTGCGATAAGGAGACAATGCATAGTCGCGTAGTAGCCAAATAAGAAAAATGACAGTTAAGGCAAAAAATGGGTAAAGGTAGTTGCTGACATGACATTGCTGAAATCATCGGCCAAGAGGAATGTAGAGAATTAATGATTACGTGGGAAAAGTAGCTGAGATGTCTTAAAAGAGCCAATTATATCAAAAGGTGATTCTGTTTGAATTTTATAAGGGTTTTTACTGTGAATGCACTCATTTGAATTTGATTTCCTGTCACACTCAGAGGCTACGACTAGGAATTGGATTAATGACACAGTATGCAAACTTGAAGGCGGAAGTAATTGATTTTCCAATAATGAGCTATGTACCTTGTATAATTTTGCCATAAAAGGATGATATCATTGCTTATTCTTATTTACCTTGCATTCAGAATTGCAGAGTGAAAGAGTTTGCTAGGTTTTCTGTGTCCAAAAGAGAAGTGTTAATTTGGGGAAGTCGGTTGAATTCAAAGTGATTTTTCTAGGATTTCAATGCTTTTGAATTGTCTTCTGTGCGTTCCAGAGGAGGAATAGGGTTTCTGAGAATAGATTTGTTTCAATATCGGTGAAAAGAAGTGGAAAACAAAACATAACAGAATTGAGAAAAATGAGTAAAGCAATCAGCGTAGCCTCCACCAGTGGGAGAAATGATGATGTTGATGAAGATGCTAAGGGAAAGAGAAACTTTTCTGATGAGTTTCTGAAGCTGCTGCCTGGTTCCACTCAAAACAAGAAGGCACATGCAGATATTTTATCAGATGAGTATGCAGACATAAGAGATGCCAAAACTCTAGGGACCACAGGGTTTTCTCTTTTCAATTACTTTTACAAAAACTGTGATAAAGCTATGCCTATTTCAAACCCTTGGAATCGTGGATTGGTTAGGTTGTTAGTCCCTGATGTATTTGTAGATGTAGACCTGTTCCTAGGACTAGCACACCACTATGACCCATTAACAAAAACAATTAAAAAGAATGATGGCACTGTGTTGTTATCCTTAAATAGAAATTCTTTCATGCAAGCTTTTGGCCTATACAACACAATGTCTGGAGATTAACCTCCCTAGGCAAGAGGAAATGTATAGGCACTAGTAAATTTTACCGTGTTTTTCGACGAGGAATAGTCGGATGTTCGAAACCCATTGGTCGCACAGACGACTAAAACTGTTGTCGAACTTTTTGCGTTGCTTATTCAACAGTAAAACCCATCGTCGACATATCGACCTACTTAGTGGTTGAATTATCGACCAAATCTTCACCGAAAAAATCGCTTGAAGCTGGAAGAATTGCAGATCAAACCTTTTATCTAAGCGACCAACGTTCGCTGAAATTGCGACCAAATGTGGTCGCAATTAACGTCGAACACATAGCAGCCTCGTCAAAACATCAAACACAGTGTGTCGCTTTTTCGACCACAATTGGTTGGAATCAACGTCTAACACATAGCAGTCTCGTTGAAACATCAAACACAGTGTCTCGTTTTGTCGACCAATGTTCGTCGACATCGACGTCGAACACATAGCATTCTCGTCGAAACTACTGATGGTAGAATGTCGAAAAAGCAACCAATACTAATTTTTGGTTAAAAAAAAATAAAAATATTATTGATGGGTTTGTAACCGATTTCTCTATATTACAGAGATTTCTCTTAGAGGTTTGTAACAAGGAAATGATGAGTTTGTAACAAGGAATTGATGAAACATCTGTATAATAAAATCATCACAATCATAATCAATCATGATAACACATGATCTCACCTTAACCATCAATTCTAAGACCTTAGCCCTCTTATAGAAAGGACTTTTGTTGTCACCCAACCAATAAAAACTTTTAATGATCAACTGCAAGATCTACCTCAATTATCATCCTTATAAGGAACCTCAGGAGGTATAATCCTTATACTTTCACTTAGGAAATGAGTAACAGTAAGTCTTACCTCCTTATCTTTGTGACTTAGCAACCTGTGCTCACCCAAGGAAGTCATTGCTATTTGAATCAATTGGGAAGATGACTGATCCACTATATGTAAACTATTCACCACTTCCTCCAACAAGTTGATTAAAAACATCTTTTGACGGAGACAAGTGACCAATTTTATCTTCTGTGATATAAAGCTCTTTGCCCAACTTTTTGTCACCCATTGACCTGGTAAAATAGATCATCCTAGTGTTAGCTCTCCTTTCTTTTGCAAAAGGGGGTTCTAATACTTCAGGATGTTGTAGAAGCTTTGTCAAATTCTCTCCATTATTCTCAAAATTTTGCTTTGGTTTTGTCAAAAGCTCCTACGTAGACTTTCATCTTTCCCCAAGAACCAATCAACGGTCTAGTGAAACTGATTTTAGAAGAACAACGACCACTAAACAAACCAATCTGAAATTAACCTTTCACTATTAACCCCTCAGGCTGGCAAGATGCACAGCTCTGGTACCACTGAAGTGTCCCACCCTATTTTGTCTTAAAATCTCAGAATTGTTCTCTTGGAAATTTGTCAAACATATGACACAACCCACGGTATTTTGATCTGTGACTGATGTATTGATGTTTCAGTGATTGTAGGATGTTTTTGAGAGTTTTTGTCAATGCAAATGTACAAAACCACACAATAAACATATACTACTTCTTTTCCAACAATAATAACGACAACCCAACTTCCAATAACTTTATTTGATACTAATATGAGTCTAATTACAATATAGTTCATGTCTGATATAAATGTTAGACTACAAAAGATGTTGCTACACCCTCTCAATCTAAAGATTTGAGCAAACAACATATAAATGACTAATAAATAGGTCTTAAAGAATCAAATTTAAGTATACCTAGAAAATATCTTCTGAAACTAGATGAAGAAAGGCCTCTGAATAGCTATCTTGCAGGTCTGTAAACACCAAGCTAGTAGCCACTTAGGATACTCAAAAGATTGTTTGTAGCACCTTCAAATCTGTCCTCTCCAACTAAAACCCTCTTAATAGGGTAGTCTTCTTTGGCCACTCAAGAAGTGCACCTAGGGACACCAAAACCTAGGCGGCTTGGCCTAGAATCAACACACCTTAAG
>MU224443.1:2006138-2023151 GCA_018584345.1 Thuja plicata
CAACAAGTTGGTTTGAAGTTCCAATGGTTAATTTATTTTCTATTCCTCCTCCCTACTAACAAATGGTCAAATGGTCAATGGGTAATGCAGTGAAATGTTTGACCGAGTGCCTCATAGTATCCAAGATGAACATTCATTGCAACCATATAATAGGTGAGTCAAAATCCAAATCAACGTCTCTGTAGATGCTAGGTTTGTGATGATTCATTTTCTAGGTTTGTCATGCAAAATCCATATGCAATTTATTCATCTCATACGAAACAAAGAAGCCCTAATTGGGTTATTTGAATTGAAAACTAACAGCACTTCATAACCCATATTGTTGCAAATTGAAAAATAGTTTAATGCTGGATAAACACAATACAAATAAAATGAGAACACATGTAAGTCTATAAACTGTTCATCGATACCAACCTAATTTTGTGTAAGTTTGAAACAAATCTTCCTTCCGTTTGATCATGCACAGATGGTGGTGGTTCAATCACTTCAACGCATATGTGTGTGCTTTCTATTCATGCCCTCCTTCAACTCTTCTTTGCTGCATAATCACAATGAATTGAAATGAAACCTTTTTTTTAAAGTTATATTGATCGTGTTTGTCGCAATTACAACAAAATATCCTGGTTGTCGTTATTCCGACCAACACGGGAATGGATTAAAAAAAAATCAAAGTTTTCCTTGCATATTCTAACTAAGCAAAACAAATGTAATGCATGGTGGGAAATTTAGGTCAAAATTTAGGGTCAAATGTACTAGTGAGGCTACAGTTTGGAGTTGTTAGGACTCAATTGAAGAGGCACATCCTTAGTGAGGTCAGAGACCATATTGCCCCTATACCAGGAACTGCACCTTACTACTACAAGGGTTTAAATTTCTATATCAAGTACATTCCATATGCCCTATACAGAGTGCTAGGCAAGGATGGATGAGCTGCGAGAATTGGTGCTGGGATTCTCATGATGGTTTTAGACTTACAGGATGTACACTCCAACACCAGCTATGACTACATTTAGTATATCATCAACAAGATGCATGAGGGGTTTGTTGCCATTCAAAAGAAGGAGAAGGAGCCTAAATTCCTGCATTATTCAATCCTAATGCATCTATTATTGCATTTCAATTATAATATTATGGATTTGTCAAATTTAAACCCTCAGTAGTTATATTACAACCAGCCCAACCCTATCCATTTTTGGATTAAAATTTGGAATTTCACTGCCAAAGACTGTGACTTTTGTAGATTTGAGAATTGGGTAGTTTACCCATTGATGCAAAGTTTAGGAGTGAACAAAACTAGGCTCCCAGTGAAGGTGTTACAACTGCTAAGACCCTGTCAGTATGTAGACAAATGGGAGGGAGACCATAACTGGGGTGACTTATATTTGGAGAGAAATTTTACAATGATTAGAGTCTATGGATGTTCTCAACCCCCTCATATTTTACCATATCATGTACCAACTAGAATTTCTGCAATGGAATTCATTTGGTAGCTTATGTTAACTGATAATGAACACCTTGCACCTCATAGGAAGGGGACATTTACCCCTAGACAATTCAAGATATATCAATTTACAATTGGAAAGAAGGCCATTGACTTAGTATGCAACTGGCTGAATGATTACAAGATGGGTGTTGCCTTATACAGGTATATTGATATAGAAGGTTTCATTGCAGGAGCTAAGAAAATCCGTACTCCCACCATTCCTAACACTTATCTACATGGTGAATGTGTGGAGGAAGATGCTACAAGAAATATTAAGGATGAAGGGGAGGTGAAGTTGAGAAGAGATAAAATCCAAGAACTATTAGATTTGGAAAAAACAAGTGAAGAGAAGAGGAGTGGCATTTGGGGGTTTCTTCCCTAATTTGCCTTATTTTGATAGAATTGAGGCTATGTTGGACAATCATCATACCTTATGTGAAAAATTGGAGAACCACCTAGATGTGAAAGGAAAAGGGCAAGAAGAGCCAGAACACTCTGATTCAGAGTATGAGGAGGATAGTTATGAAGGATATTCAAATCCAAGTCCACCTCCAATGGATCAGCCACCACAAGGCAGTGAACAAGCAATAGCAGCAGGTGAAATGATCACCATTTATTTAACCAAGGAAACAGAGCTGGAGAGTACAGATGAGCCTGCCCTAAAGAGGGAGAAGATTGATCTTGGTTAGTCTTCTCATGATCAAACTTATGAGAGAAGAGAGAGGAAAAAAGATAGAGTAAGTGCCCTTATTCCTGGTAATAGGGCTTATTATCATAACCTGAGAAAAGAAATAAGAAAAGGGAAAAAATTGTAGAAAGAAGTGGAAGAGGACATAGAGTTGCCTCTGAAAACATGTATAGATGAGAGACTGATCCATCAACAACAATTTTTAAAAGATGACAATTTCATAAAAATTGATGAATTCAAGGATTTCCTTAGATGGCTTAAGCAGAAATAGGTCAAAGAGCAGTTGAGATTAGTTGGTGAGGAAGCAGTGATAAATGAGGCTCTCTTAGCTCTAAAAACATATGATCTTGAAACTGAGGATATTACTCCTGAAGAAGCCAGTAAAATAGCTTTGGACAGTGGAATGTTGTTTGATGAAGGCTGGGATTTAGCCTCAACAATTATAATAGACCAAATAAGAAAGCAACCAGACCTAAAGATGACAATTGAGGTCCAAATTGGTGATATGATCAAAGGATTTAGATATAGTCCAAATTCTCAAGCATTTTCTATGTGGAGTCTATGTCCTAGAGACCAGAAGCCCCAATTGTTGAATATTCAAGAGAGCATGGTGGGGAACCAAATGGTGTGGTCAGTTCAGAACATAGGTGATTTGAAGATTTCCCAAATAATGACACACTGGGCACATTTGAATGAGGATAAGACAAAGAAATTGTCTGAAAGATGTGAAGCTCTAGTAGATGAGGCTAGTGCCCTGGCTAAAGACAGAGAATTATGCCAAATCAAGATTCATGAGCAAGAGAGGGTAATTGCTGAATTGACCAAACAATTGCTAGAAAAGCCAGAAGTTGTATATGTACCCTCAGAGCAGCCTCCACATACATAAGAAAAATTTGAAACAGAGGAAGAAGCAAAAATAGAGGATATGGCTAAAAAGGATAATGAGATTGCCATAAATACATTGTTGAATATACTTCAGCATAGGATTGATATCTTAAAAGATAAAACTGATATAATCCTAAATGCATACAATAAATTACCTACTTTACATGTTGAGGTGATAGGGTACATCTCCATTTTGAATCCTTATTTCACAACTTGGTCAAGTAGGGTACAACTATTTGAGAAATTGGCTTATTTACAGCCACATAAGCCAGATCTACTGGAGATTGTGACAGAGGTAGGGGATGAGATTGAGAAAATAAATGTGGCTTTACCTTTTTTCAAAGGAAAATTAAATCAGATTGAGGCGAAGATAAGCCTCTTGGGATCAAGTTTTAACCAGTTTATTCCTCTAATCAAGGGAGAGGATGATCAGATTAAGGCCTTGGAGGCTTGGAAAAGTGAATTTGACACCATGCTGCCTAATAAAGAGGCATTTATTTCAGATTCAGATCTAGATATGGAAAGCTATAATAGGATTTTAGATGAAGCTTTCAAGGTAGAAACTGACATCAATAAATTTATAGTGGATGCTAAAGGTATAACTGATGTCAGATGGGAGAGGCAAAAGGCACAAATGCAAAGCATTCAGAGCTTTAATTGGCCTGCAGAAGATGATGTGGCAGCATGGGACTTGAAGACAAATCCAAAGCAAAAGAAGGCTGCTGCAGAGGATGTTGATGTCTTGGATGAAGAGTGAAAAAGGGGACACTTGGCACCTGATCTAAGAGCACAAGAAGGTTAGAAATCATAAAAGACAAGTGTATGTTAGCCTATAATGGCAGTCACTTGGTCTCAATGCAAACATTTGATTCTATCCTGAACATAATTAGACAAAGGTTCCAAAGTTCATATAAAGACAGAAAAGAAGAATGCTGCCACAATTGACTTTTTGAGGAATAAAAGAATGTTTGAGGATCCGACACAGTTTCTTGGAGAACAGGCACGTTGGTCAGCATTAAAGAATATAAGAAAATATCCTAGGATTACACAAACCAAAGGTGTCGAAGATCACATGAAGACAAGGAGCATATCAGATTTTATCCTCTGCTTTTGTCTTTCCACCGCTTGGGTCACTCTTCTTTTTTTCTTTTCTGTAAATTTTAGGGTTAGGTTTCTTAAACCATCCAAAGCTTGTTGCATCCTTATCTTAAGGATTCCAAGATGGTTTATACCTATAAATAGATCAAATGTAATAGTTTTGAAGGAGATGAAATATAATTATAAGCTAGACTTCTAGATTTCAGTCTATGTTTTTGAGCTTTTAGCCTTTATATGTACTGAAGCATAAATTTATGAATAAAATATAGTGCAACTTTATTCTATATTGTTGTTGTCTCTTTGCTTATTGTGTGTACTCTTTTATGTTTAATTTGTAAGGCATGTTAAACATATTGGCTATAAGGTAGTTATCTAATTATTTGTAAGTTTCTTCTAAGGGGAGAATTAAATTTTGTGAGTAGTTTCAGAGAGTACAACAGTGATTGAGGATTTGATACAACATTGTGGGAGTGATAGGGTAATTTTTAAGGCATTTTACCTGAGTTGTGTGTAGGTTGTAAGGCATCCTACAATATTCTTATTTGTTTATCTCTGTGGATTTATATCTTTGGACTCTGTAGCCCAAGGATAGGCACTGGTCTAGAACCTGTCAAGTGATCCATCATCAACCAAATATTTAAAACTGCTCAAAATCAATTACATTTACACAAAGAGCATATATTTAAAATCAATTGTACTCACAGAGTTTACAATTTGAGTTTGTTGATTTCTTAAAGAGAAAATCAAATAGGTTACTCCTCCTAAATTCATAAGAATTATAAAAGGAAAGAAGGATGAAATTCCTTTATCATGTTGTTGTCTGTCATCATCAAGATAATGATTTGGATTGTTAAACTTTTCCTCAGAGTAATCCTAGTTATCTACATTGTTATCTATTTATCCATAT
Organism: Thuja plicata; assembly: GCA_018584345.1. Taxonomy (NCBI): domain Eukaryota; kingdom Viridiplantae; phylum Streptophyta; class Pinopsida; order Cupressales; family Cupressaceae; genus Thuja; species Thuja plicata. The sequence continues at coordinate 2,011,200 of MU224443.1, forward strand.
AAGAACAAAGCATTCAACACAAGTAAAAAATCCACTCTAAAGAAAATATCAAATCAATAATCAATCATAGGTAAAACCTTCCCGAGTCAGTGGATCTCAAAAAAGGAGGTGATAATAGGTATCCCCAGTGTTATCAAAATACCTCATCAATTAGAGTTTTCTCTTGCTTGAGTCAGAAATTTAAGGCATTGGGAGTCACAGAGTTAATTAAGTATTCAAGCATTTTAGAGGCCTTGCAAGAAAAAACCCTAACAAGATGTGAGGGTGTTGGGGATACATTCATCCTTGATTCTAGCATTGGAGGTACAGGGTCACTCCCATCTGATACTTGTGCAGTTGAGTTAGTCACTGTAGTAGAGGGTTGCAGTGTGCCTGACTTTGGGGTGGATATTCTGGTTGGGATGGATACTCCAGTTGGTAGCGTTGCATCAGAGGATACAATACCAGACGTTGTAGGTAGTGTAGTGGACCCATCAGTATTCAATGTTCCTGTTCACGACACTACTCCTTTGACCGCTCAACAGGGAGGCATGGTATCACCTAAGTTGGTTGTTAGTGATCGCATAGCTGGTGATGATAGGCAGTTGGATACGTCATAGTTACACGATGACTAGTTATGGATCCAAGGGGAGCAGATGGATGTGACCACGTACAAATTTTACTGCACTGTCATTCTTGGATCACCTTCATGAGAGTTTATAATTTTGAGAGGGATCTTATTAAGCTTCTGAGGGTGTTCTCATCCGAGGTACTAGCGCGATCTGGAATTTGGTGAGAGAGATTGTAGGTACCTTGAATATGATGCTCCCTCACAGAGATTTTGAGGTTGGGTTTGCTGAGGGGTCACCCAAGACCTTGTCCAACCGATTTTGCAGAATTTAAGATTGGAGCCATCTTTGGGTTCATGACTGGGGAATGATGAGCTTCTGACAGAGAGTGAAGCATTTTATCGTCATTACACAGTGAGGAGCGCTCATCATTTTTCATTTGACCCACATGTTGATGAGTTGATGACACATAGGTGTGGGTTGGCTCCTAGTCCTTATCATCTATTTTGGGATGGGTTCTCGCCATCAGGAGTTGATGGGAGTTTGGGCTGCAAGTCAGTAGCAGGTGACTTGCAGAGTTATGGTGACTGTAGAGATTATACAGTGTGTGGATATCCGGGTCTTGGTACAACTTTGTTCAGGGGTATTCATCACTGTTGTGAAGATGGTCTACACACTTAGTACAAGTTAGTTGGGTGTGCAGGGGAAATTCAGGGTGTATGTGACCTACGTCTCCCATAAATCTTGGTTTTTGATGGTCCTGAAATGCACTTCTTTCAGGATCCGGGCAGAGATAGATTCAATACAGGATTTTGGGCAAATGGTTGTCTTGGATCTCTTTACAAAGTTATCCGGTTAGCATTTTAGGTGATGTTACAAGAGCTTACAGTTTATGTCAATGGCATGGTTTACTTTTTATGTGGGATCTAGGTGGATTTTGATGTACAATTGCTTAGGGATTGCTTGAGGACAAGCAATCTTGGGGAGGGTGGATTGTGATGACCCCCTTTTTTTCAGGTATTGGCAGTAGCTTGGTCGGCTCATCATTGTGGCCCTCGTGTGATAATGTCGGGTTTTGAGGGTCCCAGTCAACATACTTGCTATTTTTAGTAAGTTTAGACTTACTATTTTTAGTAAGTCAGTATGGTCAGTTTCTATTCCTGGCAGGGCGGTATGGACAGTGGTCAGTGCTTCAGACCAATTTTCAGTGCACAGTTCTTGGACTAGAGACTTACTATTTATAGTAAGTCTATTTGTGGCAATTGCCATTTTTGGCAGTGCAGTTGAGGACCATGTTGTTCAGTCATTATAGTAGGTGATACAGGAATTATCATCGGAATCATATTTGATAATTAATGGTGTTAATTAATAATGATACGTTATTAATTAATAATAAGGCTATAGTATTATAATAATAATACTTTATTATTATAATGATTTAGAAGTTTATATTATTAAGAGAAGTTAACTGTTGATGGCTTTTGGAAACTATGGAAACCAAGAAATTATAAATACCGGCTCATTTGTGAAGCAAGGGATCAAATGTTTATATATTAAATCTCGTCTGGAGAATTGTCTCTAAATTATCCGAGCCCTTGCTGATATATAAGGGTAAAATTAGCTCAGAAGACTGATTCTTCTTGATCTAATTAGCAATTGATTGTTGTTGTAAAATCAATTGTTTCCTTCGTGCTGTTGTATACGAAGAGGTTCTAAATTCTGGAAATTCAAAACAAATTGAACTGAGACCTGCATAGAGGTTGATATCATCATCACAAAGTGCTGGGAGGTTTAATTGGCATCGACTAAGAAAGTCATTCACTACGTAGCAGGTTACATAGACTGCAGGTGGCATTTGGACTCTCCCTAATTGCAACACCTCATGCTGGCTGCGGGTAGCAGTATACACGCGTAGCTGGACGCGTGAGTGATAAGAGGCCAGCGCGATCACTACTCCAGTCAGGAGTTTTGTGGGAGACAGTGGCATTGCGGGAACCACATATGAAATGTGGGCCTGCACTTGAAGGCAACGTTTGTTGCTGAGGATCTCGCACAACATATGGCCAGCAAGGAAAATACACTAGGTAGCGTATGGGGTTTACTTGGCTCAGTTTCACAAGAGTAAATAAATGGTATTTATCATCATCTAGTAAAATTGTATGTGGTCTTCCAGCATTCAATAGAGATAGTTATCAAATAAAAACATTATTTAGTTCAATGCATTTATATTTCAATAGAGAAATACATATGTTATTTTGCAAGTGGATATGAATGTCGGTGTTAGATAATTCAGATTAATTCAGTAGTGAATAGCGTGGAAAACACTTATGCTAATGAAGTGAAATTAATGCAGAAGTTTGATTACAATACTGTCTGGCAAGATTTACTTGTTATTACAAAAACAACCTATTGATATTAGCTCGAGCCATGTCAGGCTCTTTACAGTGTTGCATTAGAATTAAATTAATCAAAATTCTAAATGTAACATGACATTGCACTCTTTAATTAACCGAATTCTAACTATAACATGACATTGCACTCCCAATAATTGAACTGTGTTTAAATTGTAACTTAAATTTATATCCGTACTAGAGCATTGAATAGCCTATTAAAACTTGTTTTAGTTGCAGTAGTTTTAAAGCAAGAATGAACATGTGTACAACACTTTGCAATGAATAATAGAGGGAAATTTATCTAGCAAGAGCGCACCTGATGAATGTAAATTCAACCTAGGTTGCTCAATGCAAAGATTCATATTCATTTGGTGTTACATGAGATTGATTATAGTAGATTAAAAAAAGAGAGCTAAAATATGTAAACTGAGAACTTTATATCTCACAAATCAAGCCAAGAATTGATTGAATAGTGTGCCAAAATAAATAATCAATTTGTTTTATGAACAAATAAATATTGACTGGGAATTCTTTTTAATGCTAATGAATTTGTATTGTAAATATTTTTTTTACTTGACTCATAAATGGTTACCAATATTTTTGGCATACCTTAAGATTTGCGCACATGAATTTCATTAAAAAAATATCTTAACAAGTTGACATTAAAAGATTCTAAACTAATGTGATTCATGGCCAACCCTGATATGGGCCAAGCATGGATGAAATCATAACTAAAAGTGCTTAAGAGTTGACTCACCTATCTAAGAGTAGGTTGGCGTTTAACCTAAGGTTCTCTACAACAAGACATAAAATGAACATAAAGCAACATCAACGATGCACATTGGTTAGACTATGCAAAGCTCCTATATGAGTAGTCACATAATAAGGAAAAACCTCCCATTATTTGCAATTCAAAAGAACTTTGAAAGCATATGTCAAGCAAGGTATAAGAAATTTGGCAAGTCATAAAGCTCAGGACATTGATGGGTTACAAGCTGAATTCTTAAAATGGGGAATAGAGCTTCCTGATCCTCACATCAAGAATTTTTTTAATGGGTTCGTGCAAAGAAGTTTTATAATTGAATGGACAACTAGTGTTGTGTTTTCTTTGTACAAAAGTAGAGACATTAATGATCCTTCTAACTAACGTACTATTATGATTTATCCGCTTCTTGAAAAGCTTTTTGGGAGCATGATATAGTGTAGAATCAACAGTTGGACAAAAAAAGAAGAAAATGAGTGAAAGGGAAAGTTTATTTTAGACCAAAGTAATCCACCATTGAACATTGTATCAGTCTTAGACACTTCATTGAGAAAGTTTGGGACTCTAAAGGGGAAGAAGATTTTTACTGCTTTGTTGATTTCAAGAAAGCCTCTGACACAGTTCCTAGGATTAAACTTTGTAGAAGAATGAAGGAACTTGAGATTGCTAATGATCTTAGATATACATTGTATAAACTCTATGACAAAGTTAGAGCTAAAATCAAAACAAAGGATGGGATGTCTGAATATTTTGGTAGGGACATTGGAGTCAAACAAGGGTGTCCTTTTGCCCCACCTTATTTGGTTATATATTAATAAACTTGAAGAGTAGCTTAATAGGGATACTAGGGAAGGTATTTATCTTGTAGGGCATATTGTGAAGCTACTTTTATATGCATCTAAGGTAAAAGTACAAACCTGTGTCACACTATTACAAAGGAAGAGGACCACAACATGAAAAATTGTTAAACTTTAATGACATAAAAGTGAATTTGTGTTTAGAATTTGAAAATTATGTAAACTAATGAAATGTGTAAAATTGGATGTAGTTTATGCCTATATTTTTTTATTTTATTTTTTGAATAAAAATTGACAGTTTTTTAATTTTTGAAGTCCATTTTTTAATTGTTGAAAAATGCTGAAAATCTAGGGTCTAGTTCCCACCAACAAAATATATGTAAAAAACCTTTTTTTCCTCTGATTTCAGAATATGTTTTAGATTACATGTATAACTAGTGCAAAAAAAAAGAAAGATTGGTTTTCGGCATATATTTTATATGTTATAACTATTCAAAGTCGGAGTTACCCGAAATTAACAGTTTCTGTCTCCCGCCTAATTTTCCCTAGCAAATCTACAGCAAATACAAGACAAATTATATATTCTTGAAGAGGACTCTCTCATCTAGTGTTAAATATAAATTTTAAATTTTTCTGACATGATTTGCTATTTTTTTCTTTTTTTGAACTAGCGTGTTCTTCAATGTTAAAATACCTACTTGGAATTTTTAAAAATTATATTATATTTTATGTAATCAAAACACTATAAAAATTATATGGCCATAATCTAGACTTTGAGCTCTACAAAAGGGTATTTTTAGATTTTAAAACAAGTTGAGTTTTGATGGAGAAATCAGCTGTATAAGTAAGAAGTTTTGCAATTTTGAAATTTTTGCCTTTTTGGCTGCCACAGAGGATGCCACATAGGCAGTTTTAGTCAGAACTAGTTCGGCCAAACCAGTTCTGAACGAAACCCCCTATATAAAAATGTGCCAATTCTTCATTGATAGAACATAGTTGGCACATATTTACTCATGAATTTTCAGCCGGAACTGGTCCGACCAAACCTGTTTCGGCCGAAACTCATTTTCCACATCAATGCCACATGGTGCCATGTTTGCGCCACATATGTACAGCCAAAGATATTTCGGCTAAAACTGTTCCGGCCGAAATAATTTTAGCTCGAACTATGAAAATGGTCCTCAAGTGCGACACAACTTCGTACTTTTACCCCAGATGATCTTTATCTTAATCGTAAAAATTGTGAATGATTTGAAAGAACATTTCAAAGCTCTTGGACATTTTTGTCAAGAGGTTGGAATGAAAGTAAACACCAACAAGACTAAATTTATGATCTTCTCTTTGAAAAGATAGAAACAATTAATCAACTTCATGTTTGAAGGTTGCCCATTGGAGATAGTGGAAGAATACAAGTACTTGGGATTTGTTTTCACAACAAGCTTAATTGGGAGACTTGTAAATCAAAAATGATTCAGGGAGGGAGGAAGAATTCTTATCTCTTGTAAAATAGATGTAGAAAAATAGAGTAATGGGATTGGAAAACCAAGAAAACTCACTTTAGTTTGTTGGTTAAGCATGTTGTTGTTTATGTTTTTGAGATTTGGAAGACTAGCATGTTAGAGAAAAAGTGGAGGCAATTAGAAAGAACCCAAAGACATCTAATCATTGGTAGTGTCAAGTTCAAGTCAATGATTCCTTATGAGATTCTTTTAGCAGAAGCAAGAATGTTCCCAATAGCAATATACACAACAATTTCTTTGCTACACTATTTTTTTTAAGTTAAAAATATGGATAAGCAACGCTGTCTGAAAATGGTGGTTCAGGAAGAATTAAAATGAAGGAAAAGACTTGGATGAACAAGAACAAAAAATGTATCAACAAGTGGGACATTGATTTGCAAGATTTCCCTAGCAATAATGAAGAGATAAAAAGATTAAGTTTGAAAGATTTAGAACCCTCATGTGGACAAAGTAGGTTGGTATAAAAAGCACATTATATCAAAGAGTTTAACCCCTTGGCGGTGCATGATGAAAAAGAATATGTAAGAACAACAATTAAAGCAAAGGTTATACTTCTAGTTGCACTATTTAAAACAGGTGTAAGATAGGAATATGGATTGTCCCTAAGGAGTGGGAGGAAAGAACTCGTCTTTGTTGCAATAAAGGGGTGATGGAAATTGACTGGCACTTGATCTCTTAGTGTGAAACATAAGAGGATATTCAAAAACATATAAGGACAATTTGAAGGTGAGTAGTCTAAATGAGCTATTTGAGGAGGCACGACTTTACAAAATTGATCAAGATCCACACCCAAAGGGCTGCCAATGGAAAGTACTTGAAAGTTGTTAGTGATGCTGCTCTTGGTCCCGTCAAATGATCCTCTTATAGACTTAATTAAAATTCATTCATTCATTCCTTCATTCTAAGATGAATTTAGTGAACTATGTTAGTATTTAGAAGCACTGAGAGGAGGGGGGTGGTGAATCAGTGTAACCAAGTACTTAATAATTTTCATCACCAATCTAACAATGTTAACCAACAACTTCCAAATAATGAAACACACAACTGATGATATCAAAAAGAAGTAAACAACATCAAGCATCCACATAAGAAACACACATAACACATAGATTTTTCATGTGGAAACCCTTGTAAGAGGGAGAAAAACACAGTGGGGATGACACCCACAAGCCCACTACTGTAGTAAATGAGTTTACCCTGTTAGGAGCTACAAATACCCTTTCTAAGGGTTCACCCTGTTAGGAGTGACTAGTACACTGTTAAGAGTACAATCAGATCATTTATGATCTACCTTGCTAGAGGATTTTGAAACCCCAATTAAGAAGTTACCCTGTTAAAGGATTTACAATAAGAACATGTTAGGGTTCACTCGATCAAGGGAACAACAAGATGAATAATCTCGAAGTTGCAATCCTTTCCTGTCAGATCCAATTTGTTCTCTACTTTTTGATACTTCACTAATCTCTGCTCTTTCAAACTTGAATTGCTCCACTTGAAAATATGACCGCAACCCTAAATCAAATGATTTAGATAATCTTAAATAGCATCGTCTTTAGGTCACTTAAAACCTAGAAAATTTCCATCATAGTTGGCACAAAGTATTTATCAACCAACTCAAGATCAACGCCAACAATACCTAACATGTCGACATCAAATGTAATACCCATGTTTATGATGAATAGCCGACCTTAGATCCACTGCCTAAACCAATTTGATATGAAAATCTAATCAGTAGACCAATAGGTATACTATCTCCTTCACCAAAAACACAATTCACTCAAATCACTGAAATAACTATCACGATCAGAATCATGGATTCCACTAACCATATAAAACCTACTTTGAGATAGTAATGCCTGAATTGTACTACAACTCGACCGCTACTAAATTCTCTGACTGAAACTATTCTTCCTGAACACCGATCAATGCACTTAACCGTTTCTTCCATTACCGATCATGTAAAGATCTTACCAGTCACTCCAATCATGTTAACTAACAATGTTTCCATTAATGACACCCACTTATGCATCCCGTATGACTGCTCATCATAAGAACTCCAAAAACCTGCCATAATGCCAACAATCTCCTCCTTTGGCATTGATGGCAAAAACTTTGTAAGAATGTTATGCGTACCATCCTTATCAACATTTTACCATACATAACTCCTCCTAATTTCACACATCCTAGTGAAATTATGTTTAATGTACTCATACTCATACTTCCCCTTTTTTTCATACAATGTCAAAGGTTCACAAATTTAAATGTGTAGTCCTCGTTATATTCTATTAAATACCTCTTTGTAGTTGGTCTTTGTTGTATCTAATGACATATCCCACAACCTTTTCAAATGGTTCATAGCTATGATCTTCTCATGTAGATCAGAAGCTAACTCCTCCATGCATTCGAGAGTGCTCAAGTCTGGTAACTCAATTGTAATTTTGACATTCTTCACATGTTGTTGCATCACCTCTACTGTAGGTGTGAGGTATGTTTGTAGTTCAAGTAGTGTGATGACCCTCTTATCATCTTATGACTGAAATTGCCTCACATTGTGTGTGAACACTTTTACCTTGGTACTATATTCTGATGTAGAGCTTGTCATAGGATCAAAATATTCAACTAAATTGTCAAGCTCCTGATGTGCATTTTCTCTGTTCTTATCCAAATCCTTTGTAAAATCTGAAAATTTTGACGCTTTGGTAAATAACTGATTGACCTCATTTAGTGTGTTCTTTGTCTAGTCCACAAGTTTAGAAAGTGTCACCTTGTCTTTGGAAATCTTCTCTACCAACTTCACAATCCTTTTCTTCTCATACTGATGCTCAAACAACTTCATTGGTGCATTCTTCAAGTCAGGCACTTGATTAAAAATGACTTCGATCAATAGATCCAACTGATCAATAGTATTATCATGTTTGTCATATTCCACACCAGGAACTAGTTTACTGATTATGTTCCTGGCAGGCTTTAGTACTCTAACCTTCTTCTTTCCTTTTAGTTTGTCCCTAACTGCTTTCACCTTAAGCTTCTCAGACATTTCCATTAACTCCTTAGGACTTATCTTGATTATATCAATAGGTTCTTGAATTTATTCATCTTTTGGTTCACCTTCATCTTCATCCTCGGAACTGGTTGAATCCTTTGATTTACTCTTTTTTATTGTGCTAGTTTCACAGGTTAGTTATAGCTTCCTCTTTACTGAAAGTACCTCTTTATCACCCTTTTTACCTTCACCTTTCTATTCTTTCACTTTCTCTGCAATCTATTCTTTTGGTGCAACAAATTCATCTTGTGTATCAATAATCTGTATTTGCTTAGGAATATCAGAGATAGAATTATCTATGACATCTCTTATCTCTTAAGTTGTGGACTATTGACCTTATCCTATCTCTTCTACTAATTTTTCTTTGGTTCCTTTCTCTAGTTTCACTAACTTTTTTCATGTATCCATTATCTCATCTCTTACCACTTGTGTTTCTCCAATGAGAATCCTTGTTACTTTGTTCCTTGTTTGGAATTTTGACCTTGTAGCTTCAACCATTATTTTCACATCCTCAGTCGTTAATTCACATTGTAGTAGTGCAAGTTCTTGTTCCATCATCACTCTATCAATCTTTAGAGCTTCTCTCCATCTCTTATCTACTACCTTGTAAAGTTCCTTAGGTAAATCCTTGTACAATTCACTTGGTGCTTGGAAAAATGCATGTAGACTCTCTACAATTGCATCCTCTATCTTCTTTTTACCATCAATATCAAATTTATCAAAGTGTTTCATCACATCAGCCATCCTTCCATATCCCTTAACATCTTGGATTGTGCTATCAATAGTAATAGTTTCATTAGTCTTGATAGATTTCTCAGTAGGCTTCCCTACTACTGTGGACTTCTTCCCACTAGATCTTAGTTCTTTTTGTTCCTAATCAGACTCAGTTTCAACTTCATCTGCCTCAACTTTATTCTTGCTCACTTTCTTTTCTTTTGACTCTTTATAGCTAGATGATGAGTCTTTCTTCCTTTTATAAGTTTTTTGAACAGTCACAGGTGACTTCTTTTGTGGCTTAGTCGTAATAGGAGTAGTAGTAGATTGAGTTTGTTTTATTGTTGAACTCCTAGTGACTCTTTGAGGTATTATTTCTTCAACTTCATCTTTCTTGACTTCTACAACAACATATGTGCTTGCTTTCCCACTCTCCAATTTATTCCTAAGTTTTTTCATCATTTCTTGATTAATACCACTCATTTTGGCTAAGTTATCAACTTGTTTCCTTATTTTCCTTTGGATTACCGGTGCCTTCAATTGACTGTGAATTTTCAGAGATGACTCCTCAAAAGTTCCAAACCTAGGTGTTGAAGTAGCAATATGTTTTGATAATAGTACATCATCATGAATAGTGACTAAATCACCATCTACCTCATATCCCATAGCTAACACCCAAATTGTACTAGGTTGCACTGCTTGCAACATATAGGTATCTGTATCTACCAGAAAACAAATATCATTTTTATATTTCTCAACAATACCGATTGGGATTCTCTCTCATGTGTATTTTCTCTTGAAACTCTTTAAAATATCCCCACATAACAATATTAAAATTGTTTCCTAATGTCCTGATACATTGCTTAATCTGCATTACTATGAGTTTGTACTTTGAGCCCATGACTTGACCTATTCCAGGAAATTGATTATGAAAGTAAAAGAATATACATACTAGGAGTGATCCATATTTGAATGATTTTTTTTATGCTTCTTGATCCTTTCCATGTTTACGAATAATTGGCTCCTCAACATCTCACATAGGTCATATTTGGCATCTTCCTTCACCATTTTGTAGGCAACATGAATTTCTCCACCAGGTACACTATTCAACCGACTAGACTGGTACAAGCTATACCCTACCACCATTGAAGAAAACCTCACTTCCTTATCTTCTATGTCTTTGATAGTCATGGCTCAGTGATCTTGTTTGGATTTTGTCAAACGAGTAACCCAATTTGCAACTATAGTTTGAAGATTTGGTGGCTCACCAGTTGCGCTGAGCCCAGTAACCTTATTGATTATATCCTTTGTAATATTGTGTGGCTTTTCCAACCAAATGAATTGATCATGAACTCTGCTCAATACATATCTTATCCAATCTAGATGAAAATCATCAGGAATATCGGTCACATAAGTAAACCTTTGTGTATCAGATGCATATCCTTGATCTTTAAACATTGATGATTGCACAACTTAGCGAAGTAATCGTAGATCTCGTAAGCTCCAAGATCTTGCAACTTACAGTGGACGAATGATCAAATATCTTATATCAACAATACACCATAGGGTATCGAGGATAGGGCACCCATTGGATCATTCTCGTTTGCCTTCAAAGGATGTAACTTGAATATGGGTCTCGACTCATCAAAAATGTCGATCAACACATGGGTATCCGTAATGTCAACAATCAACTCTCTGCAAAATATTCACCGCACAAGAAATGACCTTTCAACTTCATCGATTGGTGTTCTTCAATAACTAAAATGATTCACCACTCAAATTCACAATACCCAGACACATAACACTCTTTAATCGCTTAGGAATGAACAAGTGCTCAATTAAAACTCGTTAGAATGCAAAGTAGCAAATGAGATTTATTTTCCACCTTTACATTTTTGAGAATGTAGTCATTATACACAACGGTCTAATAGTGCACTACACTGGTCACAATGGTTAAAACATAACAACCCTTATATGCACGCACAAAAGAAAATATAGCAGTTTATCTTTACTAACCATCATTCAAATCAAAAATAGGCATCTCATTATGCATATGAATCTTACCACTCATGCACTTATGGGGGTTCTTTAGGATTTGTTAGTAATAATTGAGAGGGGGGGGGGGTGAATTAGTGGCCTCATAATTTTATCCAATTTAAACTTTAATCCACGAA
>MU224444.1:0-32094 GCA_018584345.1 Thuja plicata
TGGTTGGCATCTAAATGTGCAAATTCTTGGAAGTAGAGGATTATTCAAGGATATATCAACAAAACTTCTAAGGATTGGAAATTGAGAAATATCATGAAGTAAAATTAGCAGACATTTTGACACTATCATTTAGTCAGTGTTGCAGGGAGTGCAATCATGTAATAGATGGCCTTGTTAATGTCGCTCTCTATGATGGCCGTGAAGACATTCCACACCTCTTCACTTTCCCATCTATTTCTAAGTGTAGAATCACAAGAGCCACTCAACAGTCTCCTCTTGACCCTGGGGTGCAAGTTGTTGCAGAGGAAGAGGTTTCTAATCCAGGTCTGTCAAATAGTTAAATTTCAGAAAGGTGGTGATTAGTTGGTAGACTTATGTATGTATCTCTTGTGCGCTCTGTGTAGCATACAATTTTATAGCCATAAAGACTTAGCCTTCTTGCTTTATTGTATTAAGCTTATCAATTTAACGGGAGTGGGTCCCTGTAGTCGGTATAAATGCCTTGTGTTATGTTCATAATATTGATTATCAGTCAATGTATTAATTGTCCGTATTAAGTTTTGCTATCACTCTCGGGTAGTAGTTGTATCAGTTGGTTGACAGTTGTGTTCCTCTTGGCAACCGTTGGGTCCTTTAAATATGTCATGTACCGCCAAGGGAGGGGTATGGTATCGCAGGATGAATTGTAATCCTTGGCCGACCATTTCTGGTCTTCTTCTCTGTACCGAATTCATGAGCTAATAAGATATATTTTACTTCTATATCTAGTATGCACTACCATCTGTATTATTATGTCATGTATGTAATTTACCAGGCATAGCAGTAAACAGTCCCTATAATATCAACGATTAACCTATTAAAAAAATCCTATATTAATAAAAACCTAGCTGACCTTCCTCATTACTTAGATTGAGCTCAGTCTAGAATCATATCAATTTAGAGTTTTATAACTTGAAAGCCATCCAACAAATTATAATGCTTTTCAAAACTACCAAACCCTCCTTTTTACCAATTTAGCCTTTTAAGAATATACTAATAAGTTATAACCTTGTGATCTATGATTCCTCACCACATTCAATTGCCCTAATGATTGTAAGGTAGCTCACCCAAAACACTGGATAAAAGCTTTCATGCATTTCACACAAAAGAGATTTAGCAAATTTTTCAATTAATATGACTAATGCTCTTGAGCTTTCTAAGGCTCTTGGGAATTTCCATAAAATAAATATCGATGAATTTTTGTACATTAACTGCTGCAGAAGTGCCTGAAAAAAAAATGCTGGTCATTAATAAACGATGCCTTTGAAGCATGAAAACAGTGAAATCTGAAAATGCCTTGGGGCACTGATATCATGAAATACTTGGAAGTTGGAACAAGGGGTGACCTCAATTTACTTATTTTGTTCATGTAATGAAGTCCTTGAACCACTGAGCATTGATAAAAATAAATCCTTGGACTCCACACCTTATTGAATAGTTAAGTCCTCAAACTCCACGAGGAAGTGTTATGATAAATAATGACCTCCAGTATCTTGGGGTATTGTTATGATAAAGTCCTCTCGTCTATGAAGCATTGTCATTTTGAAGTCTTTGAAACTCTTAGAACATTGATGTAAAATATTATCAGGCCAAGTTCCAATAAATATATTATTACCTGCTTGTTGTATGTGTGTGCGTAGACATTTCTACTTTTTTCTCTGGTGATTGATAACTTTCTACCACAATCTGTCATTATATTTTCTCTTTTCTTAACTACCATCTCATGAGTCATTCTTGTTTTTTTCCCATGTGTGCAACTATTCAAGTAGCATGACCCATAAAAATGAATAATTTTAGATGAACAACAGCTCTAATATCAATTTCATTGTAAGCTCAAACGTATCTGGTCAAACCTAATAAACTTTTGCAAGCTATTTCATCAAATATATCCACATTTTTGGCCAGCTCATCTTGGTATTTGTGATGTAGTTATCACCATCATCTTGATCATTAACATGTCATCACGTTTAGAAGAGGAGGTGCAAGTTGTACACACAGAAAATAACTTGGGATTTCCATCCGCTGCTTTCAAATGGTTCCTTTTTGCCATCAAGACACTTAACATTACAAAGAAGTGAACCAAGATATACCATATTGGCAAGATTGTGAGATATTATCCAAATAAAGGAGGGAAAGAATCAACAATTTAAATTCGGACTGCTTGTATTCGTATTTTTTTAATAAATCTCAGATGTATCGAATCCTCTAGCCAATATCACATTTGGAACTCGTAATCGTATGTTTCATAGAGAATAAGAAATCATGTAAGATACTTTATTAAGGTTGCACGACAACCACATCTTCCCATACATAATCCCACCTCCTTAAGCCATTTGAATCTCTAGCATAAAACTGTCAAAAACACAAAGACTTACAGATCATCAACCAAAGTTCAAACACACTCATTGCACAACTTGGAAAGGGCAAACCTTCAATGATCCATGTAGGCACTCATTTTAGGATTTTTCTTGCAAACAAGAAGCATAAAATAAAAACAGTCCACTATGACATTTTACCTCTGTGTTGGCTAAATCTTTCACCTGATCTGTTAATCCATCCCCTGCATGTAACCCAGTAGAGGAATTATACTAGGGAAAAATCATGAAAACTTGTAATGATAGATTTTACGTTACGAACAATTTGCTAAATTTAAAATGCTTTTTGAAATTGAAACTATTGATTATCATTCCAAAGATGTTCAGAAGTCAGTCAATCACTTCAAAGCTCTGGATATTTAAAGATTTGTAATTTTTTCAGATATTGATTTGTATTTGAATATCTTGCACAATACACAATATTTAGAAAAATACATGGAATAAGCCAACATCCTAAACAAAAGGGCATCGGAAAAACAAACAGGGAGCTGTGATTTAGAGCAGCGACCTGCTATAAGCAGCAGACACCAGCGACCAGCATATTTAAGGCAGCAATCATTACCCAACCTGAAGCAGGTGGTTATTAGAGCAATTATTATTATTATCAGTTGGAATAACTAAATGTTGATAAAGCAGCAATGTAATAACCTCTGAAAAGGTGCGAGTTAATGCTAACAAAGAATATGTTTAAGGAAGAGATGTGATTTTGCAAGGTGATGGGATGCATCAAAGTCCTGAAGGGATATGATATTTGAAGAGACATGACTCCTTCGTCTCGAGGAAGAGATATATATATGTGCCAAAGAAAAGAATTCAAGGGTGTGGAAGGAACAGCAGAACTAATCATATCTACAGCAGGGTGATCTGTTTATAATCTCTTAAACTATTCTGGTGTGAAGAAGTAGCTATGAGTATGTATTTATGTGGATTATACATAGAAGTGAATATATATATTGACATCAGATTTTATGCAGTCAATGAATGCTTGAATCTCATTATCTATGCATAAATCAAATATGAATTTCTGTATACAATAATCAATCATGTGGAGGGAAGGATGAGAATGCAAGGAGGGGGAACGATGGAAGGTGGTTAAGGACCATAAGGTCATACTCTTGGGCCTAGGGTTGAAGGTCATTTTAAGGTCGCCCTAATGCAGCCTCCCCTACCAACCCCACATTGATTAATTGTTGAAGTGAACTAGAAGGGATTCTCAATCATAAGAGGTAAGAGGTTGACATGATGGAGGAGAACAGTGTACAGACCTCATTAGGTACATCACCTCATAAAGATGGTTAAGGACCATGAGACCAAAGAGGACAAGGTCCTGTTATTGGGCCTAGGTAGAGGATATTTGGGGTACCTCATCATGTCTTCCATCACAACTCTCATTATAGTTGAACTCCTACACAATCATTTAGATTTGTTATATATTTTTTAACCCTAGAAATGGATGTATCTCGTGAATTATATCTACATCAATATCTAATTTGGTTGCAGGTTACCAAAACAAGCTTATCTCATCTTATTATTGGGCGAGGATTATATCCCTAACTATACTATGCTCTTTGTCCCGTTTTGGATTTGTGAATTTAGGGCAAAGTATAAGGTGATCCAAGAAAGGGACATTACAAAAACATTCTCCAACACCCCCTCTATTATTGGGATTAACTCACATCTAACACCTTGTGCAAGTTATCATTGGTGCCCCTCAAACTCATTAGGGTCTCCACTCCCAAACAGCCACTAGTTATTGAGTATGAATTATGCAATTTCTAATATTGAGTGTTTGAAGATCATATGATGTGTAATGTTTGAATTATGACAAATCGATAGTCAAATTAGGTTTTATTTTCTCTAAAGACATTAATTTCTTCTTTTTTTTGAAAAAAAGGGTTTTTTTTTCGGTGAACTTTGTCGAGTGTTTTGGCCAATCCCGTGTCTGTCCTATTTTGGGTTGTCAAGTCCGTGTTTTCAAATGTTGGTACTTCCTATAGTCTGACCTTGTTCAATTAGATCTACAACAAACCATGGATGAAACCACTTTGAAATGAAGTATATGACAATAAACCAATACGCACAAATCATATTACTATAAAAAATGAAAGCTTAATTAAAAGTAATAGTTATTTATAAAAAGTTAGCAATTTATAAGAAATGGCGTGCGTTGTGATGAAAACACACACATCCCATTGCAAATGGGGACCCCCACTCTTTTTGCCTGGTAGGTCAGTAGTTTGCTTAGATTAGTCTTAGTCTGGAAATGATTTTGAAATCTCAAGGTTAGCAAGGTAACAAGTTTGAGCAAGCTTAAGGTGCAAGTCATGTTCATAGTTGTAAGTTAGGATTTTGGAGTGAGTTGGAAATGTAAATTGTCAAGTCCCGATCCAGCACTTAGTGAAATTTTTGGATTGCCCTCAAACAAAATTCTTAGAGAACATTGAGCTCCCAATCAGTCCATGGACTTATCTTCATGCAATTCCAAAGAATGGACTTAATATTGTCAGTGAACCTGAAAGTGCAATTGGATATCGAACAATTTCCAAACCAAGGTGAAATTCCAACTTGCATCTTGAATGCAATCCCAATGAACTTGCAAAATTCGATCTGTGCTGATGCACAGTCCAAAACCTTGTCTAAACTCCAATCTAAAAATCAATCAAAGTGTTTAAGGTAAAGCTGAATCAAGTGTTCTTTTTGAACTCAACTTTGTCATAACAAATTTACAACTTTCAAAGAGCTTTTGCAAGTTTCGATCAAAGAAGAAGATTCTGATCAAAGGCAAAACAATGAAAAGGATTTTTTTGAAAACAAAGCTAAGATCTGATTGTTCCAAACACTTACTGAATTCTGGAAATGAACTTCAAATGCAATTTCCAAGCCAGGTCAGAATTCCAACCTGACTTGGGCCAAAATTCCAACCTAGGTCAGAATTCCGACCTTTGTTGGGATAAATTCCCAATATCATGCAAAATCCGACCTGCCTGTGAAGTAAAAAATCTAAGACTAAGGTCAAAATCTGGGCATTGTGATCTGATTATCTTTCAAACCAACATCTTTCCAAGTCAAGAATGGCAATTTGATTTGCAGTTAGGGAAAGATGTCAAAGAAACATGGTGAAATCTGAACTTTTCATGATAAAATGTGTGCTTAACATGGCAAGTTTTCAAAGATTTAGCAGAAATATTGTGGACCTCATTAAAGAGTTTCAAGAGAGGTCGGAATTATGACCTCACTTGGAACAAAATTCTAAGAGGGATCGGAATTCCGACCTCCCTTGCAAAAAAATTCCAAAAGGGGTTGGATTTCTGACCTCCCTTGAAATTAATTTCCTAAGGATTTCAAAATTCCGCCCAGCCTTAAGATAGATTTCTATTACACATGATGAAATTGATGACTGAAAGGGTGAGATCCAGTGATGAAATGAGGATCTAGTTTGCCAATGCAAAGTTCAAATGCGGAGAATGAAATTCAATTGGAGAGAAATGGTTTGCAATTTTTGCTAAGGATTAAAGTTCACATGTTTTTTAAGAAATTCGATTGCAATTAACATGATTTCCATTGAAATCTAAACAAAGAAAGAAGAATTTGATTTCTTTACTGAAATTCAATTGGAGAAAAATGGTTTGCAATTTTTGCTAAGGATTAAAGTTCACATGTTTTTTAAGAAATTTGATTGCAATTAACATGATTTCAATTAAAATCT
Source organism: Thuja plicata (assembly GCA_018584345.1). Lineage (NCBI taxonomy): Eukaryota > Viridiplantae > Streptophyta > Pinopsida > Cupressales > Cupressaceae > Thuja > Thuja plicata. The sequence continues at coordinate 6,121 of MU224444.1, forward strand.
AAACAAAGAAAGAAGAATTTGATTTGCAAATAAAGAAATCTGAATTGGGAAGTAGAATGTGATTTGCTTTGAATGAACATGGATTTGCATTGTTTAAAAACAGGATTTCCAAGAGGTCGGAATTCCGACCTCCCTTGATACAAACTTCCAAAGGGGGGTCGGAATTCCGACCACCCTGGAATTAATTTCCAAGGCCCTTGTGAGATGTGTAATGACCGTTGAAAATTCCAATTTTAAAGCCAAGTCGGCCTATAGAAGGATGAAAAAATTGCAAATCAATTAAAAATCAATCAAGTCGGTCCTGAGAAGACTTAAACGAATAGCAAATTGATTGGATTTAAGGCAGGTCAGCCTACATGATCCTTGAGATCAAGGCCTATAAAGAAAGATGCAACTCCACATTTCAAATCATAAATGCAATTCAAAACCTCAGTTCAAAAAGCAAAACAGACTTGAGGATGCGAATTCAAGATGGACAAGGTGATTTGGGACAGTACAAAGTCAGAATTATGAGATCTGGATCAGAATTCAAAAGGCACTTCCAGATTTGTATTTCTAAGTGCAAATGCAATTAAAATCTTGTCCTTTGAATGGTTAATTATCATGGGAATGTTTTAACATAACTTGTATTCCATCATTCATAGTTCTAACTCAAATGATTTATCTTACTTTTCAGGATCGGATGCAAGTGATGATGTGCAAAAGGAAGTAACCATGGAAGGTGATGCTTGAGCAAATGCATCGGGAAAAGAAAATTTGAAGTTTGAACATGGAAAGAGGAAGGGCGTCACGACTTCAAGACTTCAAGCCAGATGAAAGCAAAAGAATAATTGGTATTGCAAAGTTTGAGCTACAGCTGCAAAGGATTCCAAGATCAAAGCCAAAGAAATCCAATTTCAACATGAAAAATGTTTGCAAGTTCAAGGCCCAACATGAAATCTCGAGATCAAGGGCAATTTCAAGTTACAAGCCAAACAAAGAGGAGGTTTAAAATTGGAAATTAAAATGAAAATGAAGATGCAAGTGCAATGGCTTAAGTCAACAAAGCTTGAAGGGGAAATCATGACAACATCAAAGCAACATGAAAGAAGAAGACATCATTGATACGATGATCAATGTTGTTGTTATACGCCAAATTTGCACCCTACTAAACTCAAGAGTCTAGTGATTTGGTATAACATGGGAATCACTTCCAGGTTGTGGGACCTTTGCTAACTAAAGTGAGACCTCCGGATTCTAGGTCGGCCTCTTGGATAATCACCTATTTTTGCTCTTGGTACACGAAAGTAAACTTGAGAGGAAAAAGGGATAGAAGGCAATTGAAAGGAAATAAAGCAAGAACTTAATCTATTAGGTGATACACCGAAATGAACATGAATCATAACAAAGATGGCTAAGAGTTAGCATGAAATTTCTGACTTAAAGCAAGTACAACTTCCTAAATAGGCTTGCAAAAGTGTTTCATAGTGGAGTTTGAGATGAAATCATTTAGGGAGATGAAGTATTGTCACAAAAACAGCTTCAAGAAGATAGACACAGACTATGACCTGCAAACAAACATTCACTCCAGCAGATAGGTACAGATATGAGACAAGACATCAAGGAATGAACTAAATTCACAAGATTACCTTCATCAAATCATTTACAGTAGGACACAAAACTGCAGAAAAGAAAGAGGACTCGAGGTAACCCACAAATTTCTTCAACACTGAGTCACTGTATTACGCTTCAGAGAGAAATATAGACATGAAAAACCCGGGGACAAAGAATGTCACAAAAGGTATTTGCATAAATTGAACTTCAATGAGAAATTACAAACGTATGAAAACTTGGGGGCAGAAGAAATGCCACAGAAAATCTTACATAAGCCTGAAAAACTCTGCCACAAAAGCTTCAAAAACTACTTATATCCAACCTCCTCAACCACTAAGGCTAGGGAGTCAATTCACCATCAATGCAGATCAACTTAGGGTTACAAAAGATATCCTTTAGAAAAGATCAGAAACCATAAAACAGTCACCTCTGCACATTAATGCACCTTGGAAAAAAAAATCAGACGATCAGATATCCTCGAAGACATCTCCCAAGATCATAAATTCGACCAGAGAAGTCGGCTGATCCATCTACTCTGTCTGTGACCTGAAAAATCGCGCCACCACCATGAAATCCTTAGAAAGAGATTTGAATATTTAAATATTAGGTTATAACGGTCATAGGTGGCGTGGAATGTCATATCGATGGCTCAGAACAAGACCTTTTTCTCATTTTAAATTGCCATCGTCAATCTTTCTTTAGCTACTCGGGCATCACAATCTAATTTGGACACGTGTCACCTTGTCGCATTGCCTTGACCACTATATGTCTATCATCTTTTCTTTAAGTCACTACGCCCACCGTCAGATCTTTTCTAACTTAGGGCGCCTTTACTACTTTCGAACCCGGGACCTATGATGTCAGCAACACCACGTATCGACCCAGCGTAATGGCTCAACGGTTAATCTATTCTCATCTTTCCTTTAAGTCATAACGCGATCCACACAATCAAAAGGAAACCATCTGATCTTTATTTTATTCTTTCTGACTTCAGCCAAGCCCCGCCATGGACACGTGGCACAATGGCGCGATGGCTCATACTATATCCGTCGTGCGTTACTATATCTGTCATGCGTCTTGACTTGCCTTACCTTTATCTTCTCTTTTAACCCTCGGGATACATGAAGTCATCAGTGCCAGATGTCGTTCAGGCGCAATGGCTTAACCTTATCGATCAAGCATCATAATCTTTAAGGCTTAGCGTCGACGTTGATTTCATCTTATCATTTGATTCAGCCTCTAACTCATCTTTAACCCGGATACGTAAATCCCTTTGTATCTCTGAGTCTCTGAATCACAACTTTAACTCTAGTTTGATCTAGTGACCTAGCAACAAAAGGCAATCTCCAGATCTCTAAAGACTTGGTCAAACTACGAGTTGATTTGGAGATTAAGAGGCAACCGCAGGATGAAAACATGATCGACGGCCCAGATCTTAAACTCGAGATCCCTGACTTAACTCCAAGTCCATTATGAGATTATGCGACAAAGCAATCTCGTGATCTCCAAGCTTTCAGACTTACCTCTGGTTCGGATAGGAGATTCAGAGATAAAGCCTTATCTCTGAATCGCTGAATGAGACTCAACCAGGCTTGATCTTGACTCGGGCTTATCTGGAGATTCGGAGATAAAAGGAAACTCTGAGTCACGGAACAAAAGCACTAACCCCAGTCTGATTTGGAGATCTAGCGACAACCAAAGGATGTAGAACTTGATTAACGGCCCTTGATCAATGGCCCTCGCTTGATCTCTGAATGAATGTCTTAACCCAAGCAACATTACGAGATTCAGTGACAAAGAGATCTCTGAATCGCGGAATGACTAAAGTCTTAACTCTGATCAAATTAAGAGATCTAGCGACCAAGCATATCTCACGATCTCGAAACAAATGACTTGACCAGGGTAGGATCACGAGATCTAGCGACCACCGCCCGATAAAAAATGCGTCAATGGCCTGCGCCTAATCTCTGAATGATTTATGACTTAACCATCATACTGCGAGATCAGGAGATAGACAAAAAGTGCCAAGACATAACCACTTCACTAGATCGCTGAATGTTAGTGACTAACCGCCGAGCATTAAGAGATTAGGAGATAAAAGACAAGACGATAAAAGCACATGACAAATAAGATCTTAAGTGACACAAAAAGTAACTTAAAACTAGAAAGAGCCACAAAAGGTCCAAGGTTTAAGGGTCTTTCCTTAGGGTTTTAGACCTTAAAATAGAACAAGGATTTAAACCAGGCCTAGAAACATGCAAAGAACAAGGCAAAGACCAAAAAACAATGACAGAAACCTTACAAGCTGGGCTCAACCCTTGTGGGAGCCACATTTACTCCACTTGTAGGCCAAAATTGGATAGGATAGGAAATTTTGGGTGACAGTTGTGCATCCAATTTTTTTGGAAACCTCAACCAAGGGTGATGATCGAATTGCAAATATACATCTCATGGAATAAGTAAAGTTGGGATACAAATCAAGTTCAAAGACAAAGTGATTGCAAGGAAGATGATAGTGAACAAATCAGGCAAGTGATAGCATCATGATTAAGCCCAAACAAGGAAAGATTCAAATCTTGAAGAAAGGTCAAGGCTAGGACAAAAAGGAGGTTTAAAATTGGAAATTAAACTGAAAATGAAGATGCAAATGTGATGGCTTAATTTAACAAGGTTTGAAGGGGAAATCATGTCAAGAAATATGTGCTTCCCTCATATTGTAATAAGTGGAGGATGAACAAGTGGAGTTGAAACAAGGATTGCAAGATAAACATGTTGAGGTGGCACCCACTAATCTTCAACCAACCAGAGAATTGCAACTTGACATGTCCAAGTTCATCCAATCAAGTTATTCCAAGTGGACATGTGGAATCCATTTAATGTATTCACCCCATTGAATTTTCTCATTGGTTGGTATTTAATACTTGTGGGTGGTAGTTACATTAGGGTTGTTTTGGAATAATCTAGACTATTGATCTTGAATCAATCTAACCCATTCATTGTACTTGAAGACTCTATATAAGGGTAGCTCAAATCATCTATAAAGGGAGATTAGGAGAAATGTTACTAAAATGTTGCCTAAGTAATTGCGGACTCATTGTTGAATGCATGGTGAATTACATGTGTTATTTTGGACTGTTGCATGGTTTCCTATTTTCTCACTTAGAATAGGATTTGCTTATATTAAGTAGAAGTTGTTTAAGTAGATGAATGAAAGATAATATTGCTAATTCATGATGAAACTTCAAGTTTATAACTTTTGGTACTTGTTGATAGCAAGTAACAGTGCAAGGTTAGGTTAAACTCATTGCAAGCACTTAACTTCAATTGGGAATGTTCATTTGGATTGCGCCAGAATTCGGTATTTGAATGACTGTTAGCAATTTGAAAATCATCCACGCACCCTTAGAAGATTGCACCTTCTCTTGCGTAGTTGTTTAAGTTGGCGAAGCAAGGATTGTTTTGGTTTCACCACATCATCAATAGTTTCTTCCATTGGTAGAGTTAAAGATAGAATTAGCTTAGACTCCTAAACCCAACTTCTTTTGCACTTCATTTCAATAGAAGTAATTGAAGAGGCTGATTGCCAAATCATTCACATTTAGAAAGTTGATGTCCCATTGAATGAATAGTGTAAGTCCCTACGAGGTTGCCAACGGATCACATCATTAAACTGAGTTATATCCAACACAAACTCGCTAGTTCGCATTGTAAACCTTGGGGTTACCTTATTTGATCACACAATTGCCATATTGTTTGGCATATGAGGTTTTGTAAGAACCCTTCATAGTCTCTGTTGTTGTACTTGATGTTTTTTTGTTTGTTTGTTTTGCAAATTTATGTTTTTTTTTTAAATTCTTTCAATAAGGGTTTTGAATCAAACAAGTGACTGAAATAAAATCAGACTACTGCTGCAATTTTATTTAATTTCACCATGCAACGCTAAGTACAAAGATAATTGATTCCGGAAAATAAACATAAGCAAAAACAAGTTCTACAATGCATAAAGAACCTGATTTATTTCAGAAGACGCTGCTGCAATCTTATTGTTATAGTAAGGGCTGAGATTTTTGACTCTCATTCTTCACGCCATCCCTTTCCTTCCAAACTTCTAACCAACAAGAATAACTAGTAAAACTTGATGCGGCATTGTTCACACACGGTAGCAGCACTACTCAGGGTACTGTAGCAATTCACTATATTGAAGCACAATAAGAATCTCTGGATGAGACTCTCCAAAATACCAGATTCACCAGATATTTCACTAGCTCAAATGATGAACACAGAAGAAGACTATGTTTCTCCAATGGTGAATACTGAAAACCATTGTCCAGAGCTCAGAGCAAGAAGCAATAATCAATAACAATAACAATGGATGCCTCATTCTTCATTTCCCAAGCAAATATATGCCTCCAAAACCCTAATCGCAATTCCTCTTCAAGGCTGCAATTTTATTTAATAAAAAAACATTAAATAAAATCATTAACATTTAATTGAATTAGACTTAGGGAAAACTTTTAATAATTCTCCTCCAAAATAAATACTCAATTGATCCCATTCGATGTGTTATAAACCCATCACTTAAGTGATTTAAATATAAAGTCAATTTAACTTTATATTTAATCATTAATCATTAAACATGCTGGAATTCACTGAAATAATCACAACTCTCTCAATATTGAGAATTTGGCCAAACCGTTTGAAACTGGAGTCCAAGAAATTATTTCCCATGTGCCTGAAAAGACATGCTAAAAATAGAAAAATCACTCAAATGAAGCCTAAAACAAACTCTCTAAGCCCAAACCAACCACTAAACTCTGAGAAAGCCAAAAACATTGAACAACCCAAACCTCTTGTGACCAATCTGACCCCCTATTCACTATAATAGCCTACGAGGGTCCAATAATAGGCTAAACCACAGCTAGATTAAAGTTTCTAGCTAGAAGGGGACACCACAGTCCGCCCCTCCCTAAATTGCTTTTCCTCAAGCAATCTCAACTCTGGATGCTGTAAAATCTCCTCACTCTCCCAAGTAGCATCTTCAACTGGCATGTCCTTCCATTTGACCAAATACTCTCTGATAGTGCGCCTTCTCAAATTCCTTTCCCTAAACTCAATGATAGCCTCAGGTACTAGCACCAACTTTTCCTCATCATCCAAGGGAGGAAGCACTGTGGAAGGAACAATCTGATGTCCTAACACCTTCTTCAGACGTGATACATGGAAAACATTATGCACTCTGCTATCTGCCGGCAAATCTAACTCATAAGCCACCTCTCCAACTCTCTTGATCACCCTAAAAGGCCCATAATAACATGGCTTAAGTTTCTTGGCACCACTCTTTTTGAGAGTGGACTAGCGGTAAGGCTGCAACATCAAATATACCATATCACCTATCTCCAAACTCCACTCAGTCCTCTTCTGATCGGCATATTGCTTCTGCTGATTTTGTGCCTTAGTGATACTCTCCTTAAGAGCCTTTACAATGTCCTGGTTCTCCTGTAATATGTCTCCAGCACTAGGCACTCTTCTATCTGATAGTAACAAATCCATGAAATTGGGTGCCTCATATCCATATAATGCCATGAATGGTGACATCTAGATAGACATGTGATAAGTGGAATTATAACAATACTCACATAGATATATCCACTTAACCCAGGCCTTTTGTTGCCCTGCTATGTAATTCCTGAGGTATCCCTCTACCCATTTGTTCACTATCTCAGTCTGACCATCTGTCCGGGGGTGGTAGCTAGAACTTAGAGTGAACTCTGTCTCGCACAATCGGAACAACTCCTACCAGAAGTGACTCATAAACCTATTGTCCCTGTCGCTGACAATGCTCCGAGGTAAGCCATGCAACCTGAATACCTCTCTGAAGAATAAATCTGCCACCTGCGTAGCAATGTATGTAGCAGTGATCGGGAAGAAGTGGGCAAACTTCGTAAGCCGGTCAACAACAACATATATACAGTCTCTACCCTGGGCTCTCAGTAGTCCTGTGATGAAGTCCATGGACAAACACTCCCACTTCCTGTCAGGAATCAGAAGTGGTTGAAGTAAACCAGCTGGATAAGAGTGCTCTTGTTAATTCTGTTGGCAAGGAGGACACTCTCTAACATACTGTAATACCTCAGCTTTGAGCCCTTTCCAAGAAAAACGCTCACGAATCTGTCGGTAAGTTTTATAAAAACCTGGATGTCCTGCCATAGGTGAGTCATGATAAACTCTCAACACCATCCTCCTCACCTCTGACCCTGGCACCAAATAAATGTGCCCTTTGTAAATGATGAGCTCATTCACAAGGTTGAAATCACTATCCTGACCCAATCCATCTATGAATCCTAATGCCCATGTATCCTTTGCATACTTTGCAAGGATCAAATGTCTCCAGTCCTCTGATATATCTGTCATCAAGCTCAAGTGAGGTCTTCGTAAAAAGGCATCTGCTACTACATTTTGTGTCCCCTTGAAATAGGTAATATCAAAGTCATATGCCTGTAATTTACTTACCCATTTTTGTTGCCTGTCATTAAGATCTCGCTGCCCCAGTAAATGTTTTAGGCTATTGTGGTCTGTTTTTATGTTGAATTTGCTGCCCACTAAATGCTACCTGAATTTGGCTAAAGCATGCATTATGGCCAACACTTCCTTATCATAAATGTTGAAGCTCCTCTCAAGTCCCCTGAGCTTCCTACTCTCATACACAATCGGGTGCTTGTCCTGCATAAGCACCGCTCCAACGCCCTCACCAGATGCATCACAATGAAGCTCAAATGGTTTATTGAAATCTGGTAGTGCTAGTACTGGACAAGAAGTCATCAAGTCCTTGAATTTATCAAAACACTCCTATGCCTCAGGAGTCCACAAGAAAGTCTCCTTTCTCATCAAATGTCAAGGGTGTTGCATGCCTGGAATATCCACCAACAAACCTCATGCAGAACCCACAACCCCAAAAATCCTCTCAACTGTGTCAGGTTTACTGGAGTAGGCCACTCAACAATAGCACGAATCTTCTCAGGATCCATGCGTACTCCCTGTGCACTAATAATGTGACACAGATATAATAACTCTGATAATCCCAAATCACATTTGGACTCCTTTGCATACAAGGACTCCCTACTCAGAATGCTCAACACAGTGTCTAATTGCCGCACATGCTCATCCCATGTCCTACTATACACCAAGATGTCATCAAAGAAGACTAACACAAATTTCCTCAACTAAGGCTGAAAGACCATGTTCATCATGGACTGAAAAGTAGCTGGAGCATTAGTTATCCCAAATGGCATAACTACAAATTCAAAATGGCCACAATGACACCTAAACGTCAGATATGATGATAGCCTGATCTCAAATCAATTTTGGAGAAGAAACATGTTCCATGTAGCTCATCTAATAACTCATCAATATGTGTGATGGGGTACCTGTTTTTGATAGTCTTCCTATTTAGGACCCTGTAATCTATGCACATCCTAAGAGTACCATCCTTCTTCTTCACCAAAACCACAGAAGAAGCAAAAGGAGACTTACTTGGTCTAATGTGCCCCATAGCAAGTAGTTCCTTGATGGTTTTCTCAATCTCATCCTTCAATCTCTTTGGATGCCTGTAGGGTGTGATCATGATGGGTTCAGCACCCTCCTCTAACTCAATAATATGCTCAATACCTCTGTCTGGAGGTCTACATGGTGATATGTCACTAAAAACCTTGTAGTGTTTGATTCTTAGTTCCTGTATGTCTGGATGATATTTGGATGATTGCTGCCCCTGTCACAGCATCAATGTCCAACGGGCTCCCCACTCAACCTGGTTATGACGCAACAAGCTCTCCATGTGCCTGCGAGACATCATCCTAAACTCATTGTCTCGGATGGCTGTAAGAATGTGAGTTTTACCATCAATCTAAAATTTCATCATCATTTCTCTCAAATTGAGAGTGAACTCTCCAATATCATGTAGCCAAGTCATGCCAAGAACTAAATCCGTGTCACCCATGTTAACCACATAGAATTCAGCCATGAATTCAAAGTTATTAATTTTCAATGGCAAACCTGCAATCTTTCTATCACATTTGAGAACATAGCCATCCGCTACCCTCACTCTCAAACCCTCAAATTGTTCAGTTTGGATCCCACATCTCTCAACCAACCTGGAATCAATGAGATTGTGCGTGGCACTTGTATCTAGCAATGTGATAACTCGCTATCCAGCCAACACTACTCTCATCCAAAATGATCCCTCCTGCTGCACACTAGTGAGACGGGAGTCCTTAAGCCTACCTTCAACCTTCTCTTCATCGGTAGACATTTGCTGGAGCTTTTCATCATCTAAACCTTCCTTTTCTTCACTGGAGTCCTCACTTTCAATTTGCTGGTCCGAATTTTTAGAATTGGAATCCTCATAGTAAGCCCACATAACCTTGTTTGCTTTCCCCTTTGGTCTCAAAGGACAGTCGTGGTTCATGTCATAGGGTCCTTTGCAATAAAAACAGAGTTTTTTCTTCCTTTAATCATTCAATGTCTCTCTATCCAAGGGGGTGAATGATTTATCTTTATTTTCAGCCTTTGTTTTAGTCCTCTTAGGTTTCTTGAAAAATGGTTTGTTGTCTTTGCTAGATGATGTACCCTTTGACTGAAATTTATTTACTGGGGCTGCTTGTTCCATACTTCTAGCCTTCTTAATTGCTGCTTGCAAATTAAATGGATCAAAGGCTTTTACCCAACCCTTCAGTGGTTCGGATAATCCCTTAGCGAACAAAACAACCAATCTCCTATCTGAGATATCTGGCACCATAACGGATAGCCGCTGAAAGTCACTAATGAAATACTTCAATTCGCCTATCCGTCTCAACTGTGCCAACTCCCTGAAGTAGACTTCTGGATCCTTCTTATCAAACCTCTCCACGAAGTCTTGATATGAAGTCACCTGGTTATGCTGAAGGGTAACCATCCCATGGTACCTCCAACCATGTGCAGCTCCCTCTAAATGTAGGGTGGCATATTTTATTGCCTCCACTTCTGTCATAGGACTCAATGCCAAGAAAGTGTCAAGCTTGTGAATCCATGCCTGTGTTGTCATCCTGCTACTACCATCAAAAGTAGTCAAAGAAAGCTTGCCTGTAGCACGCTTTAATTCATTGTTCTAGCCACGAGGTCTCCTATCCTGTCTCGCTGCTCTATAATGCTCTCTCCTCTGATTGACAAATCGCTCAAAGGTGAGACGCTCCCTGACTTGTGGAGCTAGCATCTCCCACTCATCATTTGCAGCCATGAGAACATCTGCGAACATCAGATCACCTGCTTCTTCTTCAGGCTTTGGTGTCGGATCCTCTCTCACAAAAGTAGGATGTGTAGGCCTATCAGCCGTCCTAGAGTGTGCCCTAGGTCCTCGAGGAGAACCAACCACACTCTTGTTTTCCTCCTGATCCCTATTCTGCCTGTCTGATGGATTCATCTGCTTTATCATGGTAGTTAGTGCCTGTAAGGCCTAGGCCACCTGTTGCCATAGTTCTGAAAAATTCTCTCGTCTCCTGAGCTTCATCATCCCTGTTAACCCTGGGTGGGCTACCCTCACGCCTGTCACCCATGGTGACCGGCTGTGGTTCTAAAACCTGTTCGCCTTCAAGTAAGGCTCTCTTGCGTGTATAATACCTATGTGAACCAACCTCCTCTGTTGCATGGAATAACTAAACCCTCAGGATGGCAGGATTTAGCTCTGATACCAATGTAAGAACCCTTCATAAGCTCTGCTGCTGTACTAGATGTTTTTTTGTTTGTTTGTTTGTTTTGCAAATTTATGTTTTTTTTGTAAATTCTTTCAATAAGGGTTTTGAATCAAACAAGTGACTGAAATAAAGATGCTGAAATAAAATCAGACTACTGCTGCAATTTTATTTAATTTCACCATGCAACGCTAAGTACAAAGATAACTGATTCCGGCGAATAAACATAAGCAAAAACGAGTTCTACAAAGCATAAAGAACCTGATTTATTTCAGAAGACGCTGCTGCAATCTTAATGTCATAGTAAGGGCTGAGATTTCTGACCCTCATTCTTCACGTCATCCCTTTCCTTCCAAACTTCTAACCAACAAGAATAACTAGTAAAACTTGATGCGGCACTGTTCACATACTGTAGCAGCACTATTCACGGTACTGTAGCAATTTTTATTCACGGTACTGTAGCAAATCCACTATTCACACGCACTGTAGCAAATCACTATTCACGCGCAGTGTAGTAAAATTACTATTCATGGGTACTGTAGCAAATCACTATTCACGCGCACTGTAGCAAATCACTATATTGAAGCACAATAAGAATCTCTAGATGAGACTCTCGAAAATACCAGATTCACCAGATATTTCACTAGCTCAAATGGTGAACACAGAAGAAGACTACGTTTCTCCAATGGTGAATACTGAAAACCCTTGTCCAGAGCTCAGAGCAAGAAGCAATAATCAAGGGGACATCACAAGTTTCCTTGTTCAAGAGAGGATAGAATACTTGGTATTTTATTCTACATGTTGGAGTGGTCACAAAACTCACATCAACAATGTGAAGCTACAACAATCCAAATTTCATTCATTTCGCCTCTATTGAAAAAATCATGCATGAATCGCAATATCTCACGATATATCTAGAGCAACAAACCCTCTCGATATAATCGCAGATTAACTCGACATCAATATAATGTTTAGCGCGTGGCGATTTGAACCCTAAAAAATATAAAAAATGCACAAATATCTGCACAAAAAATCGGTCAACCGTCAACACATGAAAAGTGAAAAACAAAAAACTATAAAACCGTCAACGCGTTAGGGTTTTTCATTCATTCGACTTCATTTGTTCTTCGTTTTTCCTCTGTGGCGCATGACATTCCTTTGTCATCTGCGACCAGTGCATTGTGCAACCAAAACCATTCAACAATTCATTATTTACAGAGCATTCACCAGTTCGAGCACTAGCGCGTTGACATTTTCCAAGTTTTTTTTCTTTTTAAATTATTTGCAAGTTTGTATTATATTTTATATAAAATAAATTATATTTGTTTAAAGTTTAAAATTTATATTTTACCTGTGATGGTAAACCATAACTGTTTATAATATATATTATAATTTACAAGTCACAATGTTTAATAGTTTATATTTATAATAAATATTATAAAATAAAATATAAATATTCTATTGTTTTATATTATTTAGTTTATATTTTATTAAAGCCTAAAGGATGTAATGTCCCCAATTAGGACTATGGAAAATAACTATTAATTTGAAAGGTTCTGGCACTGTTGTGATGTCTCTACTCTGTTAAGACAAAAAAATTCCCACTTTCTTCTTCTCAATAATTAAGTAGTTGTTTCTAATATCTCCTTGATTTATATGTAAATGATCTAGTATTGATCAGTTTGCCCCTCTATAAAATGTATGTCATTTTAAATATCAATGTCCTTCAATAGTTGTCGATCTACACTTAAGTGCTGTTTTCTCATTTAAAGTTTCTTACTCCTCTATAATTACGTGATCTGTTCTTTTATAAGATTCCCTTGAATCTGGAGAATTCATTGAGCAACGGTTGATTGCCAATATGAATAGTCTTAAGAAATAAATCTGCTAAATACTAATATATCTATTCTCTTAATTCCCCTCTTAATCCTCCTATCCAGCTCTCCATCTGGTATAGACTGATAGTTTAATAGATATTACTGACTGGAACAATTTTGCACTTTTAATCAATCTATTATAAGACACAGGTCTGCGGTGATTTCCTGAGTTTGTATGGTACGCTAGAATTGTTCGTTGAGGGGTCTCTAATGTCTGGTCCTCTCAAGTGTTTATTGGGGGTAACCAGTCTAGAGTTCTATATCAGTGTATGGTCTGGCATAGTATATTCATCGTAGTCAACAAGTATCTCCTTGTGTTAGCTGTCTGCTGTGTTTTTAGGCGCTGACTGGACGCTGAATATGCTGCCCCTAATGGAGAGTGTCTTCCTTATCGCTGACTGGATCTTTCTCCTTTTTGTCTGATCTTTTTTGCTGATGCTGACCGCTGACTTCTATTCCTCCCGTGAATTGTCTTTTCTGCTCTTCCTAAAAAAAATTCCCCTATCCTATTCCTGTCTTGCGTTTATACATGTGCGTGTAAAGCAAAAGTGTGACTTTTCCTTAAGGTCGCATCTTAAGGATGAGTATATTCAATGATATAATATTTATATTATATGATAATATTAAATATCTCATATAATTATAAGATATATGATTATGTTATTATATTTAATATTTATATTGTATTTATTAATTATCGTTGACTAAAGTGTTTATTTTATTTATATATTATTATTATTAATATATTATATTAATGTTTATTATATTTATATATTATACTATTATTTCAATAATGTATTATATTAATAATTTATTTTATTAATTAAATTCTCTTTCATTATTATGTTGTATTTAATAAATTATATTATTTAATATTTTTATTATTAAATCCTATTTCAAAACAGGAACATCACAAAGGATTATAAATATTAAATATTGTTTAAACTTTAAGTTTTAAACTTTTTTGAAAAAAACTGCTTGAATTATTTTATTGTTATCTGATAAACTTTGATTTGATCTGACTTAGACAACTATTTGGTGACTGCCCTCTTTAGAAGTCTGCTAAATTTTGATCTTTGTTACTTCATAGACTTAACTAATATTTGACCTTGGACATGGACAAACCATTTGAATTTTGGTGACTGCCCTCTTTAAAAGTTTGATAAATTTTGATCTCAGTTACTTCAGTCTTCATTGACTAAGCTAATATTTGATCTCAGACTTAGACAATTATTTGGTGACTACCCCCTTTAAAAGTCTGATAATTGATCTCTGTTACTTCACTGTCACTGACTTAACTAAAATTTGATCTCAGACAACTATTTGAATTTTGGCGACTGCCCTCTTTAAAAGTTTGATAAATTTTGATCTCAGTTACTTCATTGACTTGGCTAATATTTGATCTCAGACATAGAAAATTATTTGGTGACTGCCCTCTTTAAAAATTTGATAAATTTTGATCTCAGTTACTTCATAGTTCATATTCATAACTTCATACTTATAGACTTGGCTAATATTTGACCTCGGACTTATCTAATGTCTAATTCTTTATCCTTGCACTTGCAGACTTGCAGTGTCAGTAATTGTGGAAGATGGTTGGTGGCAGAGCAAGGGACAAGTTATGGAAACATGTGGCACCAGGAGAAAATCGAGGAGATGTGACTTGTAACCATTGCACTAAATGGATGACTGGGGGCATAAGTCGGCTCAAATATCACCTTGCAAAGATTCCATGTAATGATATTACACTGCGTAACGGCTGTCCCAAAGAGGCTACGAGGGAGGCTTTAGCAAGCCTTGACAAATATGCACAAAAGAAGGCATCAAAAAAGAGGACAAAAGAGGCCATGGCAGCCCCAATGGGGGATTTGAGTTTTATTAGAATAATATCTCTATAATATCCTATTTATTGTTATTTTAATGGTCAACATTGTAAATCTTGTAAATATTAGAATGTTTCTAATATTCTTTGATTCTTTCGTTATTAGAATGTTTCTAATAACGACATCTTTGTAAACTATATATGAGCATCTTGCTCATTCTTTAAATCATCCAATATTTTACCATTTGTTTGTCTATTCTGGATGGTATCAGAGCTAAATTAATTATTTTTTGAAAGTTTATAATTTCGCTCAGAAATTATTAGTTTTTAAAAAATTTCAAAATTCTGTCTTGGCACCTAAGGTTTTCTTTGAAGATTTTTGTGGCTGGTTTTTTCGTGGTCAAGGGTTGTTTTCTTGGCTGTTAAACCAGCATTTTCTGCCTACGCACGTCTTCTATAGCTGTTTTTGCAGACTTTCGGCTCCTTTCTCTGTCTTCATAGCTTCATGGTTATGATTCACGAGCCCCAGTAAGATCGCTATCAGTGTTTACGATCAGTTTTCTGGGTTGTTTTCTCAGTTTCGACCCGTTTTTGCGACATCCTTTCCAAAAAGACAGCGCCTGTTTTCATGTTTTTGGCTTCTATAACAACATTTATGTTGTTTTTCAACGCCTAGTCTCTGCTCGTGCGTCGTTTTTCTTAAATGGAGTTGTTTTGCCCTCATTTTTCTGCAACCATAATGTGTTATCTCTGCAATTGACATCATTCTTGGCGCTTTCTACAACTCGACGGGACTTGTTTTCTTTTTCGGCCCGTGCACTACGTTTTTGCATCTCAAAGCCCACGAAAGTGTTTTCTTTCCACGCGGCTAGTGTTTTACTACACCTGATGGCCGCTGTATTTTAGAATGCATCTTGTCACAATCTACCATTTTTTGGAGTTCTTCAGCTAGCCAACTAGGGTTTTTTTTAAATTCTTGATTTTTTTGTCGAATTCTTAATCAGATTACATATTCTTGGTGGTTTTTTTGAGACCGCAACAAGATTGGTTTCAGATTTTTCTAGGTGCCTCATTTTCTGTGTCTCGACTTTTGTGCAAGCGGATTCACATTCTGTTCATAGATTCTTTCTGGGTTTTTAGAGCTCTCTTCTAGGTACTTCATGGATTTTTCTGGATCTTTTGACAATTCTTTCTCAAAATTCGTGCATGCTTGTTTTTTATCATTTTTTCTCAAAAATCATATCCAGTCATCTAAATTTGTGCCTATACCTGTCTCTGTCAACAACACATTCAAATTTGTGCATTCAGTTTTCTCATTTTTCATGCCTCAAAAAGCGTGCAATGGCATCTTTGACCAACCTTCTGTTGGAAGGCAGTAAAAAATTCAATGGCAAGAACTACAATACCTGGAAGTAGCATATGATGACGATTTTTAAGTACAGGTGTCATGACAAAATTGTGTTGGACACGACTAAACGTCCCGAAGATGAAGGCAAGGAGCAAGATAAATTTGATGAGCAAAATCGAGAAGTTGTTATGCTCATCAAACTTTCTATCACTGATGATCAGCTCCCGCAAGTTCCTTCCGATAAGACAGCTGCAGAAATTTGGAGCCATCTAAAAAGTGTGCATGAAACCTCAGACAAGAGTCTTGGATTCTTTCTGAAGAACATGCTCTTCTCAATCATGATGGATGATCAGGTATCCTTACAGGAACATATCAATAAAATCAAGGTTATTCGTGATCAGTTGGAAGCTAATGGACACAAAATGGAAGAAGACATGGTGGTAATCACTTTGAAGAGTCTCCCATCTATTCTTTTTCGGCCCGTGTACTACATTTTTGCATCTCAAAGCCCACGAAAGTGTTTTCTTTCCACGCGGCTAGTGTTTTACTACACCCGACGGCTGCTGTATTTTAGAATGCATCTTGTCGCAATCTACCATTTTTTAGAGTTCTTCAGCCAGCCAACTAGGGTTTTTTTTTAATTCTTGATTTTTCGTCGAATTCTTAATCAGATTAAATATTCTTGGTGGTTTTTTTTAGACCGCAACAGGATTGGTTTCAGATTTTTCTAGGTGCCTCATTTTCTATGTCTCGACTTTTGTGCGAGCGGATTCACATTCTGTTCATAGATTCTTTCTAGGTTTCTAGAGCTCTCTTCTAGGTACTTCATGGATTTTTCTGGATCTTTTGACAATTCTTTCTCAAAATTCGTGCATGTTTGTTTTTTATCATTTTTTTCTCAAAAATCATATCCAGTCATCTAAATTTGTGCCTATAACTGCCTGTATCAACAACACATTCAAATTTGTGCATTCATTTTTCTCATTTTTCATGCCTCAAAAAGCGTGCAATGGCATCTTTGACCAACCTTCTGTTGGAAGGCAGTCAAAAATTCAATGGAAAGAACTACAATACCTGGAAGTAGCGTATTATGATGATTTTTAAGTACAGGTGTCATGAAAAAATTGTGTTGGACACGACTAAACGTCCCGAAGATGAAGGCAAGGAGCAAGATAAATTTGATGAGAAAAATCGAGAAGTTGTTATGCTCATCAAACTTTCTATCACTGATGATCAGCTCCCGCAAGTTCCTTCCGGTAAGACAGCTGCAGAAATTTGGAGCCATCTAAAAAGTGTGCATGAAACCTCAGACAAGAGTCTTGGATTCTTTCTGAAGAACATGCTCTTCTCAATCATGATGGATGATCAGGTATCCTTACAGGAACATATCAATAAAATCAAGGTTATTCGTGATCAGTTGGAAGCTAATGGAAGAAGACATGGTGGTAATCACTTTGAAGAGTCTCCCATCTTCCTATGAGCACTTTGTTGAAACTCTCAACATTGCTTCCACTCATTCCGATGGGCCATTTTCCGATCTCTATATAATGCTTCTACAACAAGATTGCTGGAAATAGCAATTCGGCAGTGGTACCAGATCATCTTCCATCACTCAAGCCTTCTTAGCTAAATCCATAGGCAACTATCAATTCTCTCAATCTTCTCAACAAAATTCTTCTGCTTAGTCATCAGAAGGTCCAAAGAAGAAAAATGTTCAGTGCAACTACTGCCATAACTTTAGTCATATGAAACTGGAGTGTCAGAAACACTTAATTTCTTGCTCAAGCCAAGCAATCTAGTTCACAGCCTCAAGCGCATGTTGTGGAGAACACAGAACCAAGTGAATCTGCCTTTTACGTCTTCATGGCTAAAAGACTTGTAGATCATGTAAAATCCTCTGCCTGGTATATTGATTCAGGTGCCTCCCGCCACTTCACTCATCATTGGGATTGGTTCACAGATTTCCAGCCATTCTTAGATTCAGTAATTTTTGGAGGAGAAGAGTAGACCGTTGTCGGAAGAGGGAATATCCAGATTTATTCTAGAGGAAGGAAACTGATTTTCCTTGACGTGTACTACGTTCCAAGAAAGAAACTCAATCTTCTTTACGTCAGTCAAATTCTGAGACATTCTCCTCGACTTGTCGTGACCTTTAGTTCACATCAATGCAGTATCATCGATAAGGAAACTCAGTCCACAGTTGTCGTTGGTGTTGAAGATCATGGTCTTTTTAGACATGTTGACTCAAGGGATTCTCAAGAGATTGCTATGGCAGCCTATCGCTCCTCTATTAGTACACTATGGCATCAGTGGTATGGGAACTTGAATATGCACTATCTTTCTCAGCTTGTTCGGGAAAATCTTATCATTGGACTGCCAGAGATTCAGACTCAAAATCTTGGAGTTTGCAGAGCATGTCAGGCTGGGAACTTGATATCTTAGATCATGATGAACTTGAAGAAGATTTGTCAGTTAAATACCCAGAGTAGCCATAATGATATAGTCGACTTGGATGAGACTAAGAATCTTAGAGATGGTGATGGTGCAGGGAAAAAGAAAAGAAAAAACAATTCAAAGAAGGATAGGGAATCAAAAAATGATCGGAAGTGGAAGTTGTCAAGTAATTTTCAAATAGAGTGGGTGTCAAAGTATCCCTTCATTGAACCAGTGGACAATCCAATTGAATTTTAGCCTATGGTAGAATGCAAATGTAAGATTTGCACCAAGATAAATAAGAAGGAAAAGAGGTTGCAGTTAAAAATCGACACCATAGAGAAGCATATGGGTAAAGTTTACGAAAAGAAAACCATAGATGGAGTTGAAAAATTAGTGATAAGATGGAAAACAAAGGATGAATCTATGCATGTTAGGAATTCTAAATTATATGAATTTCATAAGAATATACAGATGAAGCCTGCTCAAGTTAAAGGCTCTATTGAAGCTTGTTTTGGAAAAGAATTGGAAGTAGAACTAATGGGAAAAGTTGTTCAGTTAAGTGTTGTCTTTAATATTTTGAGCAGAAGGCATCCTATGATAGAATACCCATCATTGAGTGCTTTATTACACTTTATGAAAGTTCGTAACTATCCTAACAGTCACTGGTCAGTAAATAGTGGATGGGAATGGGCAAATTGTCTTGTCGATGTTGAAAAAGAGGATCTAAAGGCAAAAATTAAAGAGTCAAATTTTATTGCATTGTCTTTAGACGAGGTTACAACAGTAGATAATACTTCGTGGGTATGCATACATTTTTATACTATACACAATTTTTTCCCCCAACCTCATCTACTAACTGTCACTAAAATGAATGATAATGTGCTAGCTGAAAATTTATTTGAACTAGTAAAGAGTTCTCTAATTAAATATAAAGGTATAAATGACATGACGATTGCCAATAAGTTGGTGTGTGTTGGAGCGGATGGAGCTTCAATAATGTAAGGCCACAGGGGTGGTCTTTTCTCAAAGATACAATCTTCTTGTGCACCCTACATTACTCCCATTCACTGCATGGCCAACAGAATGAATCTAGCTTTTAGAGTTGGCAGCAAGCATGGTCCAGTACAAAAAAATGAAGTTTTAATCAAAGAGATCTACCAATACTTCTGTTGAAGTCCGAAATGATTGAGGGAATTTCAACACTTTGCCAAAGGACTAACTGAGGAGAACAACTTCTGAAGGATAATGATACTAGATGGATCTCTTTGGATGGACCAGTGCATCGAGTGTTTTCAAAATATCAATCGTTGCTTGGTCTAATGAACTCAAGTCGTTGAGAAGTAGGGCTACCCAAATTTTTTGAGCTGCTGTGAAGGTTAAGTAATGTAGAGACACTCTTAATGTTAGCAGGTCTTCTCCCCCTACTGGAGGAAATGAGAAATATAACGAAAAGGGCCCCGCAAAGAGCAATGTATATTGCAGAATATGTTGTGCTTCGTAAATTGACATGCATGATGCTGGATTATCTATCGATCATGTGATGATGTAAAATTTGCCAGCTGGCTTAAAATCACAGATTTGGACAATCCTAACAAATTTTTAAAGATCAGTACAAATGGGAGTTATGTGAAGAAGTACGTGGAGTTGAGATACCAATGTACTACTATGCCAAGGTTGATTTTGAGGAACTAGGAAGGAACAACAAGAAGTGAATATCAAGTGTTAAAAGGGAATACTTTACCAAGATCATTGAGTCTGTAACTGCTTTTGTGAAGTGCATTGCCTATGATCTTTCCTCAGAGATTAGAGCAAGATTCCCTCCAGTCAAACTACTTTAATCCATGACTATTGTTTTTCCTCGATATTGGAGTATCAACAATTTGAAGGATTATCAAACTAAGATACTAACTTTGATAGATCATTTTTGCAAAACCAAAGAGTTAAATGGAGTAACTCTAAATGGAATTTTAGATGAATCTCGTTTGAGAGATCAATCGGGCCATTTTCACAGACAATGAGGGAATAATATAATATTATGCCGAAACCCCATGACGATGGATCGACGACAAGGCTTTGGAAATATCTAGCTAAGAGAGAAATGTTGATTGATTCAATATTAGAATTTTTCAAGCTTGTTGATTTATGTCTGACCATGATATTGGGGTCGGTGGAGGATGAGAGAGTTTTCAGTGCTTTGGGGTTCCAAAAGTTAAAGCTAAGAAACAAAGTAGACAAGAATTTGGAAAATTGCTTGAGGCTCTATACATCCAGGTATGAAGTCTATACTTTTCCTTACGACAGGGCACTAAAATTGTAGAGGAAGAAAAGTCAGAGAAGAGGTCTAGGAAACATTTCAAACCAAAGTGGGAATGCCAGAGACAATGATGTGACTGTCATTGACTCGTGTACTAGTACTGGTAATGCTAGCATTGAACTTGAGTTAAGCGAAGGTATGCAGAGTGAAGAAAACATATCGAAGAACCAAGGAAGCTATGAAGTTGATGGTGATGAATCTGAGGATCCCGATAATGATATGATGTGGAAACTTGAACCTTTGTTGAAGTAGAAGGTCCTAGGTATTTATTTAACTTTTTTTGTAGTCTATTGTCAGTTTCTGTATCTCATCATCAATCATGCATAATATCATATTCCAATGTCAAAAACATGAATGTGGTTGATAATGTCATGAACTCTATAATTAATAATGGTTTTCATTTTCATTATTCAGCTCATATGGTACAATTCTTAAAGATGTTTCTATTTTTTTTTTGAAACATAGCAATTCATATGATACAATTCTTAGAAATAGATATTCTCATTAATTTATTTACAAATATGACACAATGTAACAATTCATTCATTAATAGTAGTAAGAACACAACTATGTGTGATTCTGTTTGCAAAAGTGAATTGACAATGAATTATGATTTGAGAGTCAATACCCAATTTCAATTCATTACCCTTAGCAAATGACCCTGAATTCCCTTTTATAGAAACAAGGGAGAAACAATAGCTTCAGGTCAATTTTCCTAATGTGAAGTCTCAAAATCAGTAAGAGTCAAGACCAGTACAACATCTCTACAATTGTACATTTTTGCATTTGACAGGCTGGTTTAGTAAATTAGCAATAGCATTATAGCATCTGCTACATTCATCTAGTTAAAAAAAAGTTCAAACTTGTTACTTTTAACTCAATTCAAGCCAATAGATAAATAATATAGAGATGACTGAAATTGAAATCACTTTCACGTACTATTTTTTATGAGATGATTATGCTAGTTTGTTTAGTATGCTCGATTCTGCATCGTTTGGAAGGTCAATATTTATCAAGTTATAGTAGATGACCTACAACCTCGTCATCTATCCATACTTGTTAGAGTGACTTGAAAGAAATGATCCTTCCAATACTGCATTCAAATTTGTCAATGGTTTGATGCACTTTGTAATGCCTTCATGAGTTGTGTCCTTAGAAAGCTTGCCTAAATCAGCCATCATTGTGTCCTCCAACCTTTTTTGTAAGTTTCTCTTCCAACGAAATTCGTTAATGATTTACTAGGACCAAGACACAGGAAACCATGACCTATCATTTCGGTTGTTGTTTGATTCATCTTGGCGAGATTTCTCTAAACTAAGGCAAGAGTTTCCTCTACTTCCTTTAGTTTCTAACTTTTTTGAAAGACATAGTTTGTGTTTATTGATGCATGAATGCGGTCATGAATTCGCTTACTTGCCAAATTCCTATCATTGGTTGTGTTGATTTGATGCAAAATCTATTTTGCAATTTTCTCTCTCTAACAGAAAATTTTGTTCTTCTTAATGTGCTCTTTGAGCTTCCCAAAAACATCTTTAAGACTTTCGTTCAATTCAAACCAATCACAAAATCTATCACTAGTCACCTTTATTTTCCCCCAAAGGTCTCTTTTTATTTGCTTGACTGTATTTTTTTTTTTTCATTCAAGCTGTTTTCATAAGTTTTAATTGTATTATTTTCCTTCTTTAGCTCCTCTCTCAATTCTGACAACTAGTGTTCACTCTATTTTTGTATTTTCTCTACTTCCTCTTCCCATTGGTTTTCTTTCTCATCCCACTATTTTTCTTTTACCCTCTCATCCTCCAATTCTTTCTTTAAGATATTGTTTACTTGTGTCGCACTCTCCATGCTTTTGTATAAATCT
Organism: Thuja plicata; assembly: GCA_018584345.1. Lineage (NCBI taxonomy): Eukaryota > Viridiplantae > Streptophyta > Pinopsida > Cupressales > Cupressaceae > Thuja > Thuja plicata. The sequence goes on from MU224444.1 coordinate 29,091, forward strand.
AATGAAGAGGCTTTTTCATCTTCAAGATTTTTATTGCTCTCTTCCAATTTTTCCCTCACAATTTTCAGTTTTTCCTCCATATGTTCTTGTTGTCCAATTGCTTCTTTAGAGGGCAAATTTTTTATCTTTTTCTGTGATTCATTGCACCTGTTATCTGTTGCTTTCTCTTTTGCCTTTTCATTTTCTAGGTCTGTCTGTAACTTTTCTATTCTTCTCTGAAGCTTTCCATTCTCTCTCTCCAACTTCATCACTAAACTATAGACCACTTGGTTGGTCATTTTTGACACATTTATCTTGCCCACATTTTTAATTTTGGATAAATCCATTTGGAGGGTGCTAACTTGAAATTCAGATGGATCTATCTGACTCTATGGTGGATTGTTATATCTAGTTGGGGGCATAACAACCATGAACTCCATCATTTCTTTGTTTGGGTCATATGTGGGAAATAACCTGTTCGATGCAGGTTCTGCATCATGAGATGCAGCAACTGCATCCCTCTTCAATGTCTTAGTGTTTTGTTTATTCCTATTTTTTGTTTGTTTAAAGTTAGTTACAAAATCATTGTAATGAAAATCAAGGTTTTCTGACACAATTGAATGTTTGAAAGGTGAAATAGAACTTGCAGTGATGGATGAGCTTCCACATGTGGTTGTAATAATTGCACCATGAGGATTAGTAACAGTAACACCCTGACCCATTACAAGTGGATTTTTTGGATTGTTCAAAGGGTTTTGTCCCGAAGGTGTGAAAATTGTTGGAATCACAGTCACAAACACCATTGGCATTGTTGTCATAACCTTTTTCTTCTTTACACTACCTTGATCTCTGAGATCCACTGATTTCATGCCCAATTGTAATATCCTTTTTGGACCACTAGTGCTACCCATTGCATCCCCACCAGTGGGAGTGGCACTTGATTCAGATTGAATTTGAGTGCTTGGAAAAGGTAGAACTAGATTTGAAGCTGGAACAAATGAAGGTACAAGGGTATGAGTCTGAGTAGTACCTTTTTGTGATGAACCTCCAATTACTAGTATCCCACCACGTTTTAGTGGAGTGGGTGTGGAAATTGGATACCAATGCCCTTCTCTTGTGGGACCTAGACCAACCCTACCTGGAAAACCCATTTTTTCTACAATCTCTACCCCTTTTCCATATTTTTATTTTGTGGATGCATCGACTCCAGTAGCAATTGTTATTGAATATAAATCAGTTGATGTGGGATTCACTGAATCCCACTCATCCTCATTATCTTGACAATTATAATCATTGTTATATGCTTCAGCTAGATGCTCTGCATTCCACAAATCACTAAATATTTCATCCTCATCCACATCATAAAGATTTGCAGAGGTCTTTGGCTTGCCGAGATTCTTCATCATTTCCCAAAAATCAGAAATTTTGGTAGCAGTCCAATTATCATCTTTACATTGAAGTGCTAGGTTTTTTGAAATAACTTTTGTAGATGGTTGAGCATCTTTTTGGTAGAAATTGTAGGATGTCTTGTGCTGCACTTTTCCTTTCTATTTGTGCAATGCCATAATTTGTGATGACAATTCTTGTATTGAAATATTATTTTCAGCGGCGTATTTCTCCATCTCGTTTTTTACCTTGTCCCAGGACTCCATGTTTTTAAATTTTTCTATCAATGACATACTCTCATGTTGACATTTTCTTGTAGAGCTCCCATTCGCTCTAAGCTTTGTTCCAATTATGTTTAGTGGATCATATTGCCAGTGACTATCAATAGCAAAAAAAAAAATTGAAAAAAAAACCTCTGCCACTTTGAATCCTCTTCTCTCAAATGTGAACCCTCCCAATGAGAAAGGAAAGGAAGGAAATATCATTTTCTTTTTCTGACCATTAAAGAGTACATTTGTGCTCTCCATCTACCAAATATATTTAAACGCAAATACCCTCTCTATATCTTGTATTGGAATTTTTTAGGGTTCTACCACTAAACTGTAAAACCTTAACACACTGTAGTCTTCCATAAAGTACCAGTTAGCCAATTGTATTTCACTTCCAAGTTGAATGCAATCTCTACAAGACACAAGAAATATAGGCAACGGAGTGTGTGTAATTTTATGATACATTGGTGCCAAAAAGAAGTCTACAAAATTGTTATATTTCCTTCTGTTATCACTCATCATTATCTTAGGTGTCCATCCATATATTGCATTTTGGACCTCACTTTAAAGCTTTTTTTTCTAAAATATTGCACAATGCTTTGCTAAAAGAAGATATCACAAGTAGGTTGTGAACCTAAATCTCTTTTGTGAACCTCTTTTAATCATTATTAATTGTTCTTACATGCAATGAACAGTGTGCTCAATAAAATTATATTTTATTGGTTCTTTTTCACAATGAATATGAGAAAACATTTCAAAAATGTTGGCACCCACTTCTTTGTTACTATCCAATCCCAAACAAAATGCTAGCAAGGAAATACTATCTTTAAGGGTAAAAGTACAAACCTGTGTCCCACTTTTATAAAGGAAAAGGACGACAACATTCAAATTTGTAAACTTTAACAACATAGAAGTGGCATTTGTGTTTAGAATTTGAAGATGATGTAAACTAATGAAATGTGTAAAATTTGATCAAGTTTAGGCTTATAATTTTTTAAAAAAAATTTGAAAAAAATTTGACATAGTTTTTTAATTTTTTAAGTCCATTTTTTTATTCCTGAAATATGCCGAAAATTTAGGGTCTAGTCCACGTCAACAAACTATATGCAAATAATATTTTTTTACTCTGATTTCATAATATGTTTTAGATGACATGTATAGCTAATGCATAAAAAAACAAAAATTGGATTTCGTTAAATATTTTGTCTGTTATAACTATCCAAAGTCGGTGTTACCTGAAATGAACAGTTTTTAGTCTGCGTTCAATTTTACCTATCAAATCTACACCAGTAAAAAAAAAAATTACATATTCTTAAAGAGGACTCTCTCCTCTAGTGTTAAATATAAATTTTTAATTTTTCTGACATGAT
>MU224445.1:0-19540 GCA_018584345.1 Thuja plicata
CAATACCCCTCATGGACCTAGGAATGGTGAATGGCCTATAAGAGTACATTTTAATGAAGTGGATCCTCAAGGGTTCAATATACCAAATTTAGTGTAATTATGACCACAAAGATTACTAGTCCACACAGAGGTAACTAAGGGTCTTAGACATACTTGGGAAGATCAAATAACCCCTACACATCCATCCAAACACACTGATTGGGGTTTTTCTAGTGTATGCACTAGACAGTCTAGTCTAGGCTTGTAGCCCTATCTAGGCAGTACAATCAAGATAACTTTGGAAACTTCCAAAGGATATGGGATTTTAATGACAAATTCAAGTATCCTTTACAAAGTTACACTTAGATCAGGAGCACCAAGGATTTGATGATTCATTACAGGGGCTAAATCGAAGATCTTTAGACTAGTCTAAAGGGCTAATTAGGCCTCCATTAAAGAAGGAAGTACTAACATACAAGTGACTACCTCTCTCAAACCAATTGGGATGTTTAGAGGATGTCAAAAAAACTCTAAATATAGATTCATAGGCCTTGGTGCTCTGCTGTCTGAGAGTTATTCTTGTTTAGGCATTTACAGATTTGGTGCATACATAGGGATATACACCTAGGGATCATTCAAACAACCATCTCCCTACATAGACATGAAAAATACTTGTAGAATCATGGAAGACATATTACAAAGAAGCAAAATTGGCTTTCAATTTACATTTTTTGGTCTTACTAACAGTAAGATATTCTTTATATCATCTTCTATTCAAACACATACATTCATTGAGATTCATTAAAATAATACAACTTATTGGGTGCATCCAGTATGCAAATCTGGATTCCTTTAATTATTTTGATGATGCTTAGCATGATCCTATTGACTCTTTGTACCATGAACTTTCATTCCCAAGGTAATCAGATTGATATGCCTAGAGGTATTTGTCTCCAAGTGCCAAAGCTGCTGAAGGCAGCATGACAATTCCTGGGAATCAATTTGAATTTAGTTTCTAATTTCCAAATTCCCTTTCAATTTTCCTTCCAGAACTATCTATAATCCATGTTTCCTTGATTGTAGGCAATCATTCTTTGATTGACGATAGTTGACTGACAAGTTCCTCCATAAATTGACAGTATTTAACTGGAAAGTTTATCTCTCAAGCAATGGCAATCCCAAACTGATAAGTGAAAAGGTGCATACCCTTATTTAACTGATCCTAACTAATTATTTATCTATCTTATTTCCTTATTTAATTGACCCTAACTGAATGTAACACTCCTAAATAATTGCTACTCCTAAGCTGCCGGTCTATTCACACAAAGCTAGAGATTAGAAAGGGCACATTACTAATTGCTTTACTATATGTTTAGTCAATTTTCTTAATGAATGATACCACTATCTTAGTTTTACTTTTCTGGCCAAGAGTAAATGTCTTATTTCATGCCAATTGAACTTGCCCTAATCTGTATTTCTCAATATTTATATTACATATCATAATAGAAAAAAAAGGTACGAGGAAACACAATACAATTTTAAAATTGCTCTTTTTAAACCTAAATTCCATGCCGCAAGGTTTTTAAAGATCTTTTGATCTTTATAATTAATATTTTCCAATTGCTGAATATGGGGCTTTGTTTGATATTTTTGATTATCTTACTTATTTTGCTTTCAAATAAAATATTAATTTAAACTAAAAATTATTTTTGTAGGGAAGGGGGAACTGTAATGGATGCAATAGAGTTTGTGCTTTAGAATTTCACAGAAATGAATAAACTATGGGTCAAAATGCAATATTAGGTGTGTTGATTATACCATATCGGTCAAGTCATCATTGTTTACTCAGGTCCAGGTCATGTTTAGTCGGTCTTGCTTGCATGTGTCCTAGGGAAGTGACAAGTCATGTCAGCATGAGGTTGTATTCTTAACATTAGTTGTGCTCGTGCAGGGAGTACCTATTCGGGAGAAGGAGAAATAGGAGAAGGAAAGGAAAGAGCTTCATGATCTTGTAAGATTAATAGTGCCTGCTTGAGTATAAGCACTATCTTCAATAAAATTATATTCATTCTACCAGTGTTTAGAATCAAACATATATAGATGATTGCTTCTATAAAATCTATGCTGTCAGGTGGGAAAGAATTTGCACGTGCTTATCCATATAGAAGGTGTAGACTTGGATTTTTACAAAGACACTGTGCTCCCTAGAGTTTTGGAGCAGGTATCCTGGTTCTGTTAATCCCATTTTCTGAACCAAAAGTCCTTCTCTACATGAAAAATAATGTATAAATGCCTCACAAGGATTCAATCCATTAACAAATGATGATTTGATCAAACCATAAACCTCTGGTGAATCATATTTCCCATCGCATTCAAAGGAATGAGAACCAGTAAATGGAATATGTGAAGAAGGCCTATCGCGTCATTCACTAGGAAAAGCCTGCCTTCCAGTAGGGAACAATTGAAGCCCTACAAATCCAACCTACTGAACCACTTTACTTATAGATCGAGTGTTTCCACTTTCCAACATCATAACATAAGAATTTGTACTCAACATGACCTTGGTAATTTCTTCTTGAACTTCAATTAAACATTTTTACACTTGTGATATTATAGCATTCGCATAAGCTCCGCTCATGTGCTTCATAAGCTGAGAAATTTTATTCAGATTGTTCTCCATTTCCTCCATAAACTTCATTCTATGAGCTGTATCACATATAACAACCAGGTCATCCAGGAAGGTACTAAACCCTTCTTGGGATAGCCACTCAATCAAACAACATTCAACTATGTCCATACTCTTGACAACAGTCTTTGGACCTTTGAGTCGAGCAATAGAATTGAACATCTCTGAGAGTGTTTTCAATTTCATTTGACTACCATTAAGGGATATTATTTCACTATTATTTGTGGAAAATTCTTTCTCAGTGCAATTGAAATCAGGTGTTATAGCCATCTGAAGAAACTGGTTTAGTGTCCAAAATGGCCCTCCCTCATGCACCTTAAATATTGTTGGCCCAGGAAAACAACCTAAAGTCCACATGGATAACTGATACATGGTAGTTTTATTTATAAGGGAAATTAATGTAAGGTAAAAGATTTGCAACAAGAGAAGTATCAATTGTCAGAGCAAAATTTGCGTCTCCACAGTGAGAGTTAAACAGTTGCTGATCCACACTTAACATTATAGAATGCTCGGCTCAAGATTCAAGAGATTTTGGATTAAAAACATGAAGGCAGTCACCATCGAAATCTGCACCAAAATCTCTTGAATCTTGAGCTGAGCTTTCTGTACTGTTAAGTGTGGATCAACAACTATTTAAATCTCACTGTGGAGACGCAAATTTTGCTCTGACAGTTGATACTACTCTTGCTGCAAAGCTTTTACCTTGCATTAATTTCCCTTATAAATAAAACTACCATGTATCAGTTATCCATGTGGAATTTAGGTTGTTTGCTTGGCCAACAATATTTAAGGTGCATGAGGGAGGGCCATTTTTGACAGTAAACTAGTTTCTTCAGATGGCTATACCACTTGATTTCAATTGCGTACTAAGAAAGAAATTTCCATAAAAAATAGTGAAATAATATCCCCCAATGGTACCTGAATCAGCTAGTCAAACTTTAGACAGACATTTGTCTAACATTCGACATAAAATGGTCTATCTATCGACCAGTCTATGTCAAAATTTAGTGTCATGGGTTTGGCATCCTGGTTGGATAGGTCAAACATTTCGACAAACATTGGTCCAATGTTCAAAACAAAATAATCTATCTATCGACCATTCAGTGTCAAAATTTAGTGTCATGGGTTTGGCATCTTGGTTAGACAGGGCAAACATTTTGACAGACATCGGTCTAACATTTGACACAAAATAATCTATCTATCGACCATTCTGTGTCAAAATTTAGTGTCATGGGTTTGGCATCCTGGTTGGATAGGTCAAACATTTTGACAAACATTAGTCTAAAATTTGATGAATAAACTTGTCATTTGTAGATATTAATTCTGACCAAGTGTGGCATAGAACATTCAACCTTAAGTACATTGTGTCAAATGTTCAACTACAAAAATAGCGACGAAATCATTTGTGGATCGTTCGACCAGTATTAGTAGAAAATTATACGAAATAAAGGTCAAAAATTGGCCTCAAATGTATTAGTGGTTGGTGGGAGTCTCAATCTGCAAATATGGTGTCAAGTTTGTCGGTAAAAACTAGGAAGGCGATGGAGTCGATGGAGGAGGATCTAGACCAGGAAGTAAGTTTTTTGCCTCCAAGCACCTTGTCATTTCTCCTAACGCTAGTATGTCCAATGTGATTAAGGTGAAGAGGAGTAGGTTTAGTGATATTGTTGGCTTCCTTGTCATGAAAGATATTAATAAAATCCCTTCCCATGTTTCTATGAATAACTGGCTTCATGCGGTTTGGAGTATTAAACTAGGGTTAAAGTTTTCCTTATGCAGGATGATTCAAAAAGGTCTTTTCATCATTTTCTTCAATGATTCAGTGAGTCAAAATGTTGTGGTTAAAAAACAATTTTGGACTATTGGAGCTTGTAACTTTCATGCCTTGGGTTGGTCATATAATGCTAATTTTGATGAGATTATGGAAATATCATGCCCTAGATGGATTACCATTAGACAAATACCTCCATTTCTTTGGAATGTTTTTCCAGAATCCCTAGACTCATTGGGTAGAGTCATTCATGTTGACCAATCTAGTATCCTACTCCCTCACATGGATGTTAGAGTTTTGATTTCCATTAAACTAGGAGTAGATATGCCAAACAACCTAGTGTTTGATTTGGATGATGGGGTGTTTTCATGTACGGTTGAGTATCTGGGTGGTTTGAATTCATGTTTCCTATACAAGAGGGATGGTCATAGGAGGAGGTATTGTCCTCTCCTGGCCTCTAGAACCAAACCATGAACCTCCTCCAAAGTTGAGGCCAAGCATGCAAAAATGGTTACCCCTGTTTCGAATCAACCAACATCTTCAGAATTAAGAACCAGTGAGCACACTCAAAACCCTAACTCTATGTCTGATAAATGCATTTCTATTGACCCTAACCCTATTATGAGGCCTCACCCCCAGCCCATCGTAGCTTCCCAAATTTTGTTTATGTTAGACTTAACACATGATACATTATATTTTGATGCACTTTAGATTTTATGATTTATGTCGTGGATTGATCATTTTGGATGTTGGATACATGTTACTTTATGATGCACATGATGGACTATATTATGTTTCTATTTTGGATCTTTCATTTCGAGACAATTGGTTTGTGAAAACATTATGATTATGTGATAGATTAGTGATGATATGATAATTATTAGAAATAAACATTTAATTGAGTTATCATGCAATGTGAATCTTACTTTATGTTATATGCTTAAATGAAATTATTATTTCTTATGATTTTAGGTGATAAAATTTAGTATGTAGATGTTTCCTTAAGGTTTTGAATATTGTTTATTTTATTTATGAAGTATATTTTACCTCTTTGGACTACTGATATTTGGATTCAGTGTGCAGGTATGAGACTATGGTATTAATTCGGGGAACCAAACATAGGTATATGTGAACTCAGTTTAAGCCAAGGTTGCGTTTAATGAGAAGACAAGACCTCGTTGTATCATGATTTAAATTGTAAACGTAAATGGTTTATTGTTGGAATTTGGTTCTTAAATGTTATTTTCATATTTATTTTCTTTGTGGTTATGCCCAAGTGGATATGACACGTGTCTAGTGATGTGTAAATGTTTGTGTGTGTCACTTGACACTTGTGAATGTACTTAAAACCATGACATGTCCATAAGGGGATTGGGTATCCATCTACCTAGGATAGTACCAAGTAGATACCCATGTATGTTTCCTTGATTAGAGAGCTGGAGGTGAGGTCACTTCAATGTAATTTCATGAGTATGTTTTTAGTGGACTTTTAAGGGGTTATAAAAGTGCCTAGAGGTGTGTTAGGGTCATTTTTAGGTAGCCCACTTGTTATACCTATGGGTAAGGGTCATTTTAACTCTAGGATAACCTTTGACTGAATAAGAGACCCTTCTAAAAGTTGGTTTCCCAAGTTGGACGAAAATCAACTCTTGTGAAGCTTGATCTTGGAAAGACCACTCTTCCCTTTTGATGCAAGGACCTTACTCACCTTTTTGAGTTTCCCTTTTTTGGATCCATTTTTAGAAATTTGTAAGAGTTTAGCGAAGAGAGACCAATTATAGGGCTTGCCTTCTCCCCATGAGTTTCTAGTGGCTTTTTAGTGGTGACTCTCCATGTTGGAGAGTTTGAACACCCACTCTCTAACTTAGAGACTTAGCTAGAGTTGGTGATATTGGAAAGAGGACTTAAGCTAAAAAGGAGCTCTTCTACAACTTTCTTACCATAAGCTTGGATCTAGGTTGGTGGAAATTTTTCATCTCATTTCTTGTTGTTCTATTTTGTGTTGTAAGAAAGATGAATGTAGTGTGTTTTGTGTTGAGAAATGTAGTTATGTTCTTGTAGTCAAGTTCTATGTTTTGTGGAATATGTGTGTATTGCTTATTTTCTTGTTAATGAGAGTCTCAAGACTCACTCACCCTTGGGAGGGAAGAGTAGCCTTGTGGGTGGAGGAGTTTGATAGCCCTTGGTGTAGAGTCTCTCCTCAAGGAGGAGAGGGAAAAATCATAGAGTATGGGCTCCATGAAGCTATCCTTGGTTGTTGCTTTTTTTGGGGGACATAAAGACATTTTGATGATTATGGGTTTGATATTGAGATGGATTTTATCTTCTTTGTAAGCCATGAGAGGGCTTGGTTATAGTTTTTGGGATTGGCCTTCTCCCTTGGGTATTTGGTCCACTTCACCCCATTTTAGGGTCCTTGTGTGACCCATTGTGATAGCCTTTGGTTTGGGAGTAAAATGTGAGTTTTTCCTTACCTCCTTGCATTGTTGATTGCTAGCTTGTTTGTCATCCACCTTTGTTTGGTTCCCCAAGCTCGGGGGTGGCCTCAAAAAAGGCCTAGGTTGGGTGGTGAGCAGCCCATGGTCTCTTGTGTTTCCCTTGTTGTGTTTTGCAGATTTGTAAAGCTTGGAGCTCTTATGAAATTTTAGAGTTGAACTTGGAAGAAAAGAGATTTTTAATATCTTTAGATGTTCATGTAAAAGCCTATATGGCATGATAGAAAGTATGTTATATAGGGAGAAAACATGTGGCTGGAAATATGTAAATTTGTGACTTTTTGGAAATTTAATTAGTTATGAATTTTTCAGATTTTAATGTTTATACACTTGAATAAATAAAGTTTCACTATTATGAGTAAAGTTATGTTTTAAATGATTTTTGTTATATATTTCAAAAGAAAAATGAAACCCACATACACACCCTAAATGTGTTGGTAAACTATTTTTCTTTTCTTTAAAAAAAATAAAGAGGCACATAGTGTAGATTTGCATCCATATATATATTTGTTCTTTAAAGAAGTTTGATATTTTGTCATTATCCATTAGATACCTCTTTAAGAAATTTGCATGAGTCATTCAACCATTAGAGTCCAAACATGCCTTTGCTTCTTACAAATTTGACATCTAAGTAATGAAGGAAAAGTTCATAAAGAAATCTTTATTAATCCTCCTACTTAGATTTATATGTATCAATTAATGTCTGATTACTTCCTTAAAAGTCTTGTTTTCAATAAATCATTGTTGACTGGTTATTTAAAAAAAACATATTAAATAGACTAAATATAGATTGTTAAATACTCTGTTGATTTAAACATTCGCTCTTTTTTTTATCTTTTCCTTCCAGCAATATTTAGCAAGTTTATAAATATTCTATTTTATTTAAAATATATTTCTTTTAACATATATATATTATGCAGAAAACATTAAAATATATATCTCTAGTTTTTTTATTATTGTGCAGAAACATTAAAATATATATCTCTGTTTTTTTATTATTGTGCAAAAAAAAAAAAATTTAAAATAAATGTATTTTACATTATATATATAGTGTTTTCCCTTTATTTATTTATTTTATACTATTGATTTGAACAAAATGCCATACTTTTCTTTAAACAGTGACATATATATATATATATATATATATATATTGCCAAACTATGCAAATAAAAAAAAATTTATTGAATAAACAAATGATTGCTACGTTTTTTTTTTAAGCCTACGGGCTACAACTTGGCTGGGAGTGGCGGCGGGAGGCAAACCCTCGCCCACCCCCACTACCCTTCCTTTAAGGAAGGGAGTGGAGGGGGAGGGAGTCGACCCCCGTGGCGGCCACAACCCCCACCACATAGCCACGATTGTAAAGCCGTGGATTGTGGGTGGAGTGGCCGTTGTAGCCACGCCCACTTCAACACTCGCACGCCCAAAAAAAAAAAGAATAAGACAACCTCTATGCAAAAAAAACCAAACAATAACCATATTACATAAAAACTATCGCATTACAATAAAATCGCAGCCTCATGCTATTTTTTTTAACCTGCATCAATAGCAACCAAAGTATATATATATTTCATATATAAATATATATACAAATTATTGTATATATGTTTATATATAAGAATATGTATACATCATTCTCCATGACTTCCATTCTTCATACTCGCAAATAGAAAACAATGGTGGAAGAACAAAAAATAGAGGCTAGGGTTTGTAGAAGAAGAAGGGAGAAGAAAATAGGGTAGAAAATGGAAGTAATGTGACTTTTGTCACTTCTTATTTTGGAGCCTAACCCTAATTTTTGAATTAGGGTTAGGGCATGCAAAATTTTGAGAGGGAAAAATGATTTTTCAACTTTATTTTTTAAAGAAAGTGCTTTAGTGGGAAGCTTTTTTCTTATTTCTTTTTAGTTGGGTAATTTAATTTTGCACTTGTATTATTCATTTCTAAATTGTTTAATAAGTTGACTTAAAAAATTTATTAGTTGAAGTTAATATTTTAATATGTACAATTAAGATATTTAATTTACCAATCTTCTCTCTTATATAATAATTTAAACAACATTATTATTATAAGATTATGGCAAAATTAATTCACGGAGTAAGATATGATTAACTAAGTTAATTAAGATTAGAAACCTTAAAAGTTGAAATGTTTGACTTTTAAATAACTACTCTATTTGAGTAGTAAGTTTTATTGGTTAAATTATAAATATCATACCCAATAATATAATTGAGGAATTATCAAATCGATAACCTTAGTGAAATATATTATTAGTTATTTAATTTAGTTAATTTTCTAGAAAATTTATACTTAATAATAGAATTGACTATATTGTCGGATTATAAATATATCATGATTTCAAGACTTAGAAATTTAGAAATTTAATTTGCTTAATTAGATTTAATACGAAATTGGGATTAATAAAGTCACCCATTTTATTATCGGAAGAGGAAAATTTTAGCTAAGGTTGTATATTCTGCAAGACAGACGAAAATCATTAGTAAACGTTAATATGTTTAATGTAATAAAAATTATAGTGCGAAGTTAGAAAAAATTAGATTAGCCAATTAGATAAATGTTAATCTTGTAGAAGATTATAAGTAAGTTTTTAATAACCATTATAGTGTCTATTATCATCTGAATAACTTTTCAGAATTTTAGGTTAAACATGGGTAATAAAGTAAATTTAAAAAAAAAATAAAAATTAATTAAGTTTTATCTCAATGCCAGATTTTTTTTTAAAGAATAATAATTATAATAATAATAATAATAATAATAATAATAATTTAAATGGACCGATGTTATAAGATAATATTTATATGAGAGTGAGTTATTATTTTATTAAACTGATCACGCACTATGGGAGTACCAAATAAGACTCTTCATAAGTAAATCTGACAATTTAGATTTTATTAATTTAATATTAATGAGGAATGTAGTTTAATTAAGTTTTATTTAAACACTAGATAATAATTTAAACTTGATAATGTTATTTTTATAGGGCTAATATATGTGGCCAGTATACTGGCCATTGTAAAAATAGTGTTACAGTTTAATCTCAATTAATGTCGTAATATTTAGTACTCTTGGAGTTAAGGAATTATTTAAATAAACATTAGAAATTCTAGCTAGTTAAATTCTATTAAAGCAGTTTAGACTTAATCACATCTTAAAACTCTATTAAAGAATGATTAAATTAGTTAAGCCAACTTCTCGAGTGTTATTATTAGATCATTGAAAAATTATAATCATTAATGTTTCTTGTAATTTATGAGTTACTAACCTTAGAAATTCTTAATAAAAGAATCTTAGTCAATAATTTAGGTTTAATATATCTTCAAAGATCATTATTAAGTATTAATTTGAATGGTTTATATTACCTCACATAGTGAGCTTGAGTAACCTAAAACTATATTATCATTACTGGGGTTAAGGGATGTTGTCCTATGGACATGATTCACCTTTGACTCTACAAGCGTTATCATTTCATTGCAACCCATAGCTCTTTCAGGTAGTTGCAGAACTAACTTAACCTTCTTAGTAAACCTTCTAACTATATCCCTTAAGACTCTAAATTCTTATTCTTTTTTAAAAAAAAGTTGTTGCATTTTTGGACATGAAATTTTGGGCATGACACCTATCAATGTTAACATTGAGGAACTTTCTATTTCTCTTGGCTTTGAAAAGGCTTCCTTGGAGGATCAAGGAAAGACAACAAATTATGAAACGGGTGATAAGATTCCACTAATGCCAAAAAACAAGAACAGACAAAAATTTAAGAATGCCCAACAATTGGCTATGGACAAGATTAGAAGGAATGATGGACCCTTCAAGAGAAGGAGAGTTAACATTAGTGAAAAAAATTATAGACCACACCCCCCCCCCACTAATAATCTCTTCTAAGGCAGAAAGGACTTTAAGGATGGCTTTGTTAGGGGGAATGTAGAAGAAGATGGAGAGGTTGAGGTCAGTGAGTGTTGTCGAGATGACATGGATATTATAGAAGGGTAGATTGAGATGAATACCAGTGATCTCATCAATAATAGTTCCTTACATGATTATGACCTAACAATTATCCTGACGACCCCCTTGAGCCCCCCTCTACCTGTCCTCTCCCCAGTTCCTCTAACCAATCCATCCTCAATCTCCCTCCTGGGTTGGAGTATTTTAGCAAGGGGAGAATGTTTGCCTCACCATCTCATAAGGATGGCCTTACCCTCAAGGAAGTCTTTAGTGAAAGTGGTGTGAGCAAAAATTGGGTCATTGTGCCCTTTGTGGAGAGTCCATGGGAAGTAGTTCTCAATTTTAATAAGGTCAAAAGGAAACTCAGGGTGACTGACTACCCTTCTAAAGCTGAGAGCCCTTTAGTAGGAGGAGACATCATTGGTCCCAAGGAAGGCAAGAGGAAAATAGGAAGACCTGCAGGCTCTATCAATAAGAAAGCTACCAAAAGTACTCAAAGTAATAACCTACCTAAATGCTACTCAAGCTTTAGGAATAGTCTGGACTCTTCTTCATAACTTATATGGATTAAAAAATTTCTTCTTGGAATGTTAGAGGACTGGAGTCCTCGGATTGGAAGTATATAGTGCAAAGGTTCCTGAGAGGTAACAAGGGATTTGATTTTTTAATGCTTCAAGAAGTTAAAGCTACCAAGTTCACACTCGACATCTCCCTAAATTTTTTTTGGAGAGATGCTACTGCCTACTCTACCATACATAACATAGGGAGAGGAGGGAAATCTATTTTCATTAGCCCATACTGGACCAAACTTGTCTCTAGATGGGGAACATTGCCATGTAATAGGGCAGTTTGGATTATCTTTGATTTCAAAGGTAGAGAATTTGGGATATGTTCAATTTATGCATCTAATGATTACAAGGAAAGGAGCAAATTATGGAAATGGTTATTTCAATTAGAGGATGTTTCATGGATCCTGGGAGGAGGCTTCAACATGGTAGTGAACTCCCAAGACAAGCTGGGGGGTAATAGATTGGATTGGAAGGGTAGTTAACAATTCTTTTGGAACAGGATGGTAGGTAAACTCAAACTTCTTGACCTGCTTAGTAGCTGTAAAGATGACCACAAAGACATTTGGTACACTTGGTGCAATTTTCAACAGGGAGGTAAAAGGATCTATTCTAGGTTGGACGGATTATACTTTAATTATGAATTTTTTAACAACCAAAAGGATGAGGTTAGTAGATTGGTAAAAGTCATCCATTATACATTATCAGATCATCACCCCATCTCTGCCAGGTTCATTGCCAGTGGATCTGTTGCTAGAAGGTGCCCTAAAATCAAATCCTTCTACCTTAATACCTCCTTGTTGGATGAGGCAAAAATTAATAATGCTACTTATATAGTAAAACACAACAGTGCAAGAAGTAGATGGGCCCATAATGTCTCAAGTTGGAAAACCTTATTCCAAACAGTTGGGGTGAAAAGAGCTAGGGATGCACAATGGGTAAAAATAAATCTTCAGGAGAAGCTATCCAGGGTAGAAGTTGAACTACAAGATAATCCCTCTTCAAAGGAAGCCTCGACTAAATTGATAGAATCTAAAGATGCACTTAGAAGAATCCATAATGATAAACTCAAAGGGGTCAAAATTAGATCTAGAAGTAAATGGGTGGAACACGGAGACAAAGACTCAAAAAAAATCAAAGCTTCTTAAACAAAAAGAGGTCAAGGTTAGGATTGAGGAGATTTGGGAAGATTGGGTTAAAATAGATGACTAGCATAATATCAAGTCCAATCTTTTGCATAACTCTACAAGAAGCTTTTCACATCTGAGGATAATGAGGCAAAGATGATAGAAGCTAGGAGTAAAATCAAACAAATTGTTCCTAGTAGAGTTAATAAAGAATATTCAATCCTGCTCACCAAACCTATCAACTTAGAGGAGGTTAATGGTGCCCTAAAATAAATGGCAATAGATAAGGACCCTGGGCCTGATGGGATGCCTATAGAATTCTATACAAATGTGGATTGGATTGGTCAAGATCTTCTAGAGGTGCATATAGAGGCTTTTATACAAGGAACCCTAGGAGGAGAGATCAATAGTAGACTTATAAAACTCATCCATAAGGAGGGTGATAGGTCCTTAATAAAAAATTGGAGACCAATCACACTTCTCAATGTATCTTATAAGATCTTAGCCAAAGTCTTGGACATTAGACTTAAAGAGGTGCTGCCCAAGATTATAGAATACGATCAGATTGGTTTTGTTAAAGGCAGGTACATTTTGGAAAACCTAGTTACATGTTGGGAAGCCATGGAATGGGCTAAAGAAACTAATCAGGAAATATGTATGTTGTTACTGGACTATGAGAAAGCCTATGACAAAGTTGAGCGGTATTTTATCTATATGATGATGAAAGCACTGGGTATTCCTAAAGATTTTGTGAAGATGGTCCAAACCTTAATGACTGGTGCTATGACCAGTATAGAAGTGAATGGTGTGAGATCGAATAGTTTTGAATTGAATAGATCCATTAGGCAAGGTTACCCCTCGCTCCAACATGGTTTGTAATAGTTGTTGAAGCAATAGGATATTTGATCTTAAATGACTCACTCCTACCAAGGATTAGGGGAGTACAAATTCTGGAGAATAAAGAAGTCTCCAATGTGCAATTTGATAATGATACAACATTATTATTAAGATTGGAGGTTGAGAATTTGATCACGTTTATGGAAAAGATTAATTGGTTCTGCACAACCTCAGGCAGTAAGATCTCAATGGAAATATCCATCTTCCTAGGCTAGATAGAGGAACCTCTAAGTTGGCTCTCTCAGTGAAATTTTAGATGGGAAGGACCAGATCACCAAGTCAAGTATCTTGGCATACCATTCTTTATAAACCCGAATATGAAAGCAATGTGGGAATGAGTTAAGCATAGAGTGGAAAATAAATTGAACAAATAGGATATCTAATACGTATCTATTGCAGGAAGAGTACATGTGTGTCAAAAAATAATGTATTCCTATTCAATCTATTACTCCTCAACCTGGCTCTTTAGTCACTATCAGTTCAATTTTCTCTAGAAAATCATTATGGACTATTTATGGTCTAATGGAAGGGGTAACAAAAAAGGACATGTTGTTAGATGGCAATGGTGTATCACAAGTAAGAAAAAGGGGGGACTAGGTCTAAAAGACCTAAGGATACAAGGAATCTCCCTTGCCACTAAGTGGATTGTGAAATCTATGGAGGGGGGGTGAACCATGGAAATTTTTTATCAGAAACAATATTATAAGGGGACATCCTAAGAAAGGTAGTAAATGGCTAAATCTTCCATTAAATGATATCCTTGCAGGAGAGATTGAGTTCAAAGTACAAGGATCAACAATTTTCAAATCACTATGGAAAGGATGGGGCTATATTAAACAATTTATTACTAATAATAAGATTGTACACTGTAATAATTTGATTTGTGGCAACAAATCTATTTGGTGGATTATAAAAGCTAAAGAAAGGCAACTTGCTTTAATACAAGGTTGCTCAACTAGGTTGTGGAATGAAAAAGGAATTTCTTGTATGGATGATATTATTTAGAATGAAACTCTCATTGACTGGACAAATTTGAAAGTTAAATTTGACCTACCTGAATCCCAATATAGGACATTCTTTGTTTTGAAGAATGCTTGTAAAGATATCAATCTTCCTAAAGACTTTTATGTTGATAGCAATTGCCATTTACTATTTAGGCGGTCTGATGGTACCCTGTTCCCTAGGACCAAACCCAAGTAGTTGTATGGCCTCCTTACTAAATATTGCTCCATTCTTTCCCACGTGAATACCTATTGGAATTTCTGCCTTGAACCTAATGAGTGGTCCAAGATCTTTCACAATATCTAGTCTTCCCTTGTTAAGCCTAAAATAAAATGCTTTCTTTGGCGGCTTCTCTTGCATAGGTTACCTTTAAGACTCCCTAGTGGTCAACCCAATTTCTTTAGTTATTGTGATCTCCCTGAATCAGTCATCCATGTTTTTTTTATCGTCCCTTTGCTAAAGAGGTTTGGAGGTTATTTGGCTTCTTTCATGATCTTTAGGTATCCCTGCTTGAGATTTTATCTGGTAGCATTATAGGTCTGAAACATTCTTTTAATAGATTCTTTAATCTTCTATCCACCTTAATCATGTGGAACATATGAAAATTAAGGAATGATAATGTTTTTGGAAGACTTTCCAGGAACAATACGAGTCTCTTAAGAGACTCATATTTCATAAAATTGATGTGCAGGCTACAATGGTAATAAAGATAAAGAAAAAGAAGTTGGAGGATCTCTTCAAGCATGACACAGTAAGGCTTGGCTCTTGGGAGGTCTCTCATGGCTTCACTTGGACAAGGAAGACCCGGGAACTTACCCCTTTTCAGGAAACTTTGCATGGATTCATGGAAGAATAGGAATAACACGGGAAGAAAAAGAGGCAACAAAGAACTCAAATAATCATAGTTTTTCCTATGACTGTTGTACCATGAGTGGCTGTCTCTATAGAAGAGATCTTGAGGAATCCCTATAACGAGCACATTAAGGAGGAAAAGGTCCTTAGATGGGTGGAGGGTCAGCAAGGCTGGGTGGCATAGCTACCTTATGGGGAGGGAGACAATATATGATGGGCCTTTTATATGATTAGCTTCTCTCCCTCTCTCTCTCTCTCTATATATATATATGTGCATATATATATGTGATATCTCAACATGCAGGTTGAGTTGTATAATTTTTATATTCCAGTTATAGACAGATAGGTGTTGTAGGCATATATGTAGGTATGGTATACTCTTGAACATATATGTCTGGTATTTCTAGTTGTTGGTCTGCTTTCAACACCTAGATGTAATATTTTTTTATGGAAACATATATCTTTAATAGAAAAAAAATCGTTGATGATGACTAGCACTCCCAAAGGAGGCCATGAAGTTAGGTTGATTTTTTTATAAGATAATGAAACTCCTTCTAAATGATATTTAGTTGATATTACTTTATAATTTATTTATTTTAATAATGATCATGGATAGTTTAAATGTTGTATCCTCATTGCTTATGTTGTTGGGCATACTCTAAATTTGAAAATATGCTTAAGTTTCTTGGAAAACCTCATGGCATGAAGTTAGGAGCAATCAAAAATATTAACAAAGGTTTTTTTTCTATTTAGATTTCCTAGCCCAAGCCATTACTTTACCATTGTTAACCATGGTCCATGGTTAATCCATAGTTCAATAGTCTTTTTCTTCCTTTTAACCTTGATATTTATAGTTTCTAACAAAACCAAACTCAAAATTCTCGTGTAGCTTGAATTATCTCATGATCTCATTACTTATGAGGTTTTTTACACGCCTTATCAAGCCCTAAGTTAGTTCACATTTTATGAGTAGAATAGTTTTATATGTTACTTACCCACAAAGATGAGTAAGACTCAAAGTTAATATTGTATAAAATCCAAGATTATGGGAGATAAATGTTGGATCCAACAAGCATATTGTATTTATCTTCTCATCGCATATTTACATTATCAAAATCTATTGAACATATGATTTAGGATTTACCTTTAAAAGATAACACCTACCCAATTTGGAACATGTGTTTGACACTAAAAAGATCATTGTTAAGAACTTTGAGGGATGAACAATAGTTAATAATAAGAAAACTAACCAACAAAGTCATTACACTACCAAAGCTTTTAGGCCTATGAATAAACCACTAGAGTTGCCTCTTCAAGCAAATCCTTATCAACTCTAACTACTTCTCAAGATCTTCCCCTGCTTTCCAATATTGATTAGGTTGCTATTGATTATTCCAATTTTCAAGAAATGACTCTTTAAGAACACCCAGGAAAACAACATGTAGACCAAAAATGCTTTACAATGCAAAGAGAAACAACCTTCAATGATGTTGTTTCACCAAATGTGAATAATGAATTGAGATGTGAGGTACGTTACAATGATCAAACACATTTTTTTAAATAACAAAGGTGTGATGAGGCATGAGCAACCAGTATATCACTAGCTGCTATAAATATTAAATGCACTGTGAATAATATTAAATACTATTTAACTAATAATTAATTATGTGATATTTCAGCCACCTAAGTAAACTTAAGTACATTTGTGAGTGGAATAAAACCAAGAAGCTCCTTTAAAACATGATTATGATTAGGATCAAGAAGACAACAAGCTACTTGATTGTGCCAAATAACACTACCTGAATAATGATTAGATGAAAACAATGGCAAAACATCTATCAATCCTTTTGAAAAAATATATGGCACGTGAATCTATAGGAGTGGCCCAACGATGCTACTCAACCAATGAAGTTGTATGAGAAATCTTATCATCACTACCAACCGTTGTAAGTTGAAGCTATAGGTGTTATAGTTTGAAGAACCATGATAAATAGATCTAATAACTTGCCTTGGGTTCAAAACCAATAAAGCATTACCACAAATAGTATGATATACCCCCATAATGTTGACTAGGGAGGGACATGATATATCCACTAAAATTGTATATCACCAAGAAATGAACGAAGGAGAAGATACAACATTTGAAGTGATCAAAATAGAGTACTTGTGACTAAGAAAAGGGTGTGTAATGACAAAGCACACAAAAAGGAAAGAATCCTAGAGATCCTATTTTTGTTGTGGAAGGATTCTCACTTGAAAAAGTTGTGATTGGAACACAACAAAGAAATTAAACAACCCCAAGTGGCACTTTTCTATTAGTGCATGTATAATGATATGGCATGCAATAGTTGTGTGAAATCCCCCAAGATACATGAACATGAATGCAATACTTTATCTCAATGCGTATATAAAAGCAAGTGTTTATACAAAATTCTTAAATGATTCATAAGGACAAAAATCCATATATACATATGATATAGCCCAAATATTGAAGCTATCCCATGCAAACATAATGTTTCCAAGTTCCAAAACAACCAAGGAATTAATCAAAGTTTCAAAACACAAAATTGTGAATTAGTTATACCTGGGGAAAAAACTACAAATGTGCATGAATAGACTAAAAGTGATCTAAATAACATTTTATAATGCCACAAGAATTACAAGAAATGGAAAAACTAGTCAAAAGTTATGAGCTTAAGAGCCTAAAATGCACTACAAACTTTGACGGGATATTAAATGAGCCAACAATAAAAGAAAATGATAAAAAGGCACAAAACCATGTTTCCAATGATATCTTATTTTCCAAAAAATGAAGTTGTACACCCAAGTTATGATCATTTGAAAAAATTGTCTACATGGAGCCCAAAAGTAGTAAAAAAAGGCTCACCCCCCTTATCACTTGGGGGCTAGGGTTCAATAACCCATTTGACCTAGTGGTGAATAATGGCCAAAAAAGTGTCCACCTAGGGTGATGGCACTACCCAAGCAGTAGAAAGTGAATGGTTGTTGGAGGGGATGGGGTGGTAGGAACTAGTGGCGGCTATGATCACCGCCCTCCATAACAAGAGACACAAATCACCAGGAGTTGACATAAGTCGTCACAAGTGCTCACAAGTTTATACTAGGTGCCTATATATAAAAGGGGCAAAAAATGCATTTCACTATTGATTTCAGACTAAACTCCCCAAAGTCTTATGTGCTAGGGGGCCAACACACTGAACACATGCATGGGAATATTAAACCCTCACATTATAGATTTAAATAGATATTTTCCATGAAATTTAAAGTATGCCAAAAATCTACTTCAAGTGGATAAACATCATCTAATAAAGAGCCTTGAACTATATAGAAAAAGCCACAAACATGTTGATGAAGAAATCACAACCTAAAACTTTAATGTGGGTAAGAAATCTATGTGATCATTTCCTATAATATAATGAATGTTTGTGAACTTGTAGTCAAGAAAATAAAAAATCTTATGGGATCCCAAAATAGACTACACCTAATAAAAAAATTTGTGGGCCATAACAAAGCATGGAGAGAGACAAAAAAGTCTTAGAAAAAACATGCTAATAGAATAACACATGTGAAGGGATAAAGCATGGTGAAGGTAGACACCAATCACCAATTGTTCTCACTTGTTGAGACAAAACAAATCCATAAATTGGAAAGGAAGACTCTGTAACCACCTGAATTTGGTCTGTCGCAACTATGGACCCTATTTGCCCTAAGTGTGATCATACCCTTGATTTATGTCCAAACGACCTTGTTACTACTTGGCATAATTCTTTTAATCAATTTAATAGCCTAGGTGATTTTTATCACTGATTTACATTAACTATTATAGCCATACAATTCAAATCAATTTCGACCAATCAAATCAAATCAAAATCAAACATGGCTATAGTATTTAATTATAAAGGAATTAAAATAAATCCCTAAATCAAATACCCACTTGCAATTAACCCGTTCCCTAGCCTATTTAATTTAATTAAAATGGCTATAGTTCTCTAATTATTAAAAAGCAATTTCATTGTTTAAATAATTAATTCCTATGTTTTTAAATGAATTAAATAAGTTTATTTCATTTATTAATATTCCCCTAAACCCCTGATGACATCATCATTAATTAATTAATTAATTTTTATGTCATTAAATCCCTTTATCTTAATTAAAAATATTTAATTAAGAAATCCCTCCCA
>MU224445.1:49521-64580 GCA_018584345.1 Thuja plicata
AGACATATAAATTGAAAATGCTCCTTGAACATTCAATTTAAACAAAATTCAGAATGCTAAAATGAAGACAGAAAATCCAATAAATGCTTCAGAAACTGTGAACTGGATTTTATTCAAAGGTCATCATTAGTTACAACATTCAACAGAGAATTCTCCAGAAAAAACCAGATATATTGGTTCTCAAAACCTAGATTTACAATTGACTCAGTAGTATTCTCGGACAGAAAAATGACCATCACCCTCCCAGTAGTCTTGGGATCCTTTTATACCACAAGGATACAACAAGCTACAGACATCTGGGAAGGATAACTCAACCGTTTACAACAACTGTACAACAAAATTCTGCAACTGGACATAGGTGGCAGCTGATTAACACAGTTTGTTTTTCGTGGCTTAAGCATATCTGATTCATCCTTTTTGCTTCCCATTTGTTCTTCTTTGACGGTAGGCCAATCAAAAGGCAACAAATTTCACGTTACCTGGCATCCATAGCAATTCTGGTCTCAAACACGAATCTTGCCATGTCTCTTTCTTGTTCTGCAGAATGATGTGCTCTGTTTGCTGTTTCTTCATTTCTGGAAAGATCCTTGCGAGTGAGCGACGCACTCTTGCTATTCACCTGGTCGCATACTCGCCATCCATCCTTGCTCCACTTTTCATCTTCTATGAGTGAGTGATGACCCAAGTCTTTAGCTTCATTTCATGTCTGTCGCGCACTCGCAAGCTTTTATGCTTTGGCTCTTGGGTTCATGCGAGTGAGCGATGCTGTCTTTTGTTACTCGTTGCACTCTCGCGAATTCACTTTTTATGTCATCTGAATCTGGGCGACTGAGCGACAATGCATCTTTTCTTTCATCTATTCCTTAATCGCACACTTGCTAGCTATTTTAAACTGAATTTTGGATCTGGGCGACTGAGCGATATTCATTTCTTTACTGACTGCTCTGTCTAGTTGCACACTCGCGAACTTAGAAATTTCACTTTATACCGGACTGCGAGTGCGCGACGAGCTTCATTTTTCCCTTATTCGCTTGGTCACGAGCTCTTTTCATGTCACTTCTGTTGATTAGTGACTGAGCGATGCTTTTCTCCTTTGACTCGTCGCCTACTCGCGAGCTATTTTTCTTTTACCTTCATTGATCGACGAGTGCGCGACATCCTTCATTTTTCACTTATCGCACACCCGCGAGCTAATTTTTAATTACCTCAGACCATCGGCGAGTGCGTGACATCCTTCACTTTTCAACTCATCGCACACCCGCAAGCTAACATTTCATATTCTGTCATTATCGGCGAGTGCACGACTATCTCTTTTCTTTCCTTGTCGCACCCTCGCGAGCTCTGTTCCTTCCATCTTTTTTGATCGGCGACTGAGCGATGCTTTTAATTTTCTGACTCGTCGCACACCCGCACTACAAAACACAACTAGGTTAAAACATAAGCGAGTGGGTGACCTACGGGACAGGACCTCATCGTGCGCTCGTGAAACTTATTACACTGACATAAAATGGTGAGCGGGTATGCGACTACTTGAGACTTAAACAGGAATTGCTCAGTCGGAGAGCATGAGATAAATAGAATAACATTACAGTGAGTGTGCGAATTACATAACTTTAACCCGTCGCTGACTTGCAGACCTATTACTTGACCTTGATAAAACATTGCGACTGCGCGATTTGCATTGCAAAGCAGCTCGTCGCCCACTCGCGCACAGACCAAAACTTGACAAAAACACCTCATGACTGCGCGATTTAGGACTTAAAAACATAGAAATCGCTCACTCGCGCAACTTAAGGACATTTGACAAAGACCGACACGACATAGCGAGTGAGCTAAAAGATGACTTCAAAAAGGGTTTTGACCATTTTTCATGGCAAAGGACAAAATTTGAAACCAAGAAAACCCGGGAAAAGCTAAGGACCAAGAAATTTGAATTTTTACAAGGCAGTGCTAACACCTACTTCACAAGGTAAGGAGATATCTAGTTTAACAACAATATACACTATATCCTTAGCAAAGAGTATTGACGCTTACCTCTAAGAGCATAGATAATCATGAAATGGATGTCACATATGGAAAAAGGACCCTCAAAGAGGAAAATATCTTATCATCAAGACCCCCACTGTAGAGGAGTGCTTAGGATAAAATATTATCTTTTAAATAAAATCAAAGAGGGACCAAAGATTCAATCATCAAGCCCCATGCAATCAAGAGGAAGAGGAATATTGGAATGAAGTAATCAAACTCTAACCCAAAGCAAGGGAAAGAGTTTATAAAGAACATAATTTGCAAAATAAAGAAGAGGTGATGACCTAGGACAATCACCTCTCATATAAGAGGGTATCCATAGCCCAAAACATACATCTTTATAAGTAAATAATGTTGTATAATAAACAAATGCCACTAAGCTAAGGAAAGTAGATCCTTAGATAGAGGAAGAAAGAGAATACCTTTCCCCCTAGGGATGAAAGAAAAGGATATACCAAATTATATCAAGAGATATCTTTGCAAAGAAAATGTCCTAGAAAAGATATCATGAATGATTATGAGCGAAGGAAATATGTACCATAATAGAAAATTATAGGGATAGAATATAGAAAGAATAACTGATTAAACTCAAAACAAAATACATGCCAAGAGCAAAATGGACCTTAGAAGATTGGAAGGAAATACCTCTTGCCCCCCAGTTATGAGACAAGAGGAGAAAAAATATTATCTTATTTATAGAAGAATGAGGGGAATGCCCTATACCAAAATTATGAAGAAATTGTAATACTGCACGGGAATGAGATATAATTCCTAAATCGGCTCTTTCTCTAACATATAGTTTAAAATGCACACAATCAGCAAGTAAATGCGTATTACTGTAATGAAAAGGACATTTGTATTTAGAGAGAGCATTTTTTGGCATGGGTTTAAAGATTTATTTCTTAGAATTCATTAACTGGACATACACTTTCTTAGCCACATCTTAAGGAGTATCAGGGTGATCTAAGGAAGGTGTTGGAAGAAGAACATGAAGAGGAGGATGATAGTTAAGGTCAGCCACCTTGAATTGAGAAGGCGGGAATCCTATACCATGAATATCTTATTTAGGGGATGAATGAATCGGGTTTTTAATGCCATGTTCATTAACACCAAGCCCTAAACCATTATAGCCATGTTTATCCACCATAGTGTATCTGGTAGTGTATATATCTTGTAAAGCTTCTACAAGAGGTGATTGAATATGGTGTTCATGAGAAAATGTTATGTATGGTGGAATGATAGGTTTAGAAGAGATTTCTTTATTTTTCCCTTTAATATCATCATGGATAGGATAAGAAGGGGAAGGTAAATGGAAGAATTATTGAACATCAGCATCATGAACCTTAGCTTGAGCCTCATCACAAGTGTGAGAGGAACTACGGATAGAAGATGGAGAAATAGAAATAGGAATATTAGGAATTGGATTAGGCATGATAGGATTAGGATTAGGAGGATTAGGAACTATATTAGGAATGATAGGATTAGGATTAGGAGGATTAGGAAATGGGGTATCATCTACCTAATTCTTCACATAATCCAAAAGAGCAATAAGTCCACTACACAAATCCTTGATGAAAGTTTTGAAAGTAGGAAGACTAGTATTAGTTAATCTCAAAATAACACAAGAAAGTGAAACATGAAGATTAACAAACATGTTGAAATGGATGATACTTTCATAAACATCATAAGTACTATAAAGAGATGCTAAAAGAAGCATAATGAGAAAAAATAGCCATACCCCAAAGCATCTTAAAGATCTTCATAGTGAATGAAATGCAAGAAATGTTTTTATATTTTTATGAGTATGTAGATTTATTTTATTTTATTGTTTTAAAATGCAAGAGCATAAAAGAAAACTAATTTAGTGTGTATGCGAGATCTAGTCTCTAAGGAAAAGAGGCAAAACATTTAACACCAAAAAGAAAGAGTTGTCTATTGCGGGTTCACCAAAATGTAACATATAAAATAGAAGGTCACCAAAATGTAAGATAAGAAATAGAAATAATTACCTAATATAAGATAAGATGGATGTTGTTTCATTTGAAATTAGAAAGTTTATTGAAATGTGAGGGATAAATAAGATGTTCCTTTTATCCTTAAATACACAAAGGAAGGATCCAAATTGATTAACCCCAAAGGAAGGATCAATGCATAAATGAATCAATCATTTGGAAATAAGAATAAAGAAGAAGATCTTAACTTCCATTTATAGAAAAGAATGTGTGATAGATCTATAAAGATTAAGAACTTTAATTGAAATGGATAGGAGAAAAGTACTAACCTTGAAATGTTACATATATGAAGAATGCTATTTTTGGGGGTCTGCACTGATTTTCTGGAAAATCTACAATCGGATTTGGAACAGAAACGTAGAGACGAACAAAACCCATAAATCTTTTTCTAATCTCACACAGTTCCAATTTTGACCCTCAAGTCAATGTCACCATTGACCTAGAATTTCTGATTCTGACCTAGGGAAGAATTGACCTAAAAAGTCTCCAATAGAAAATCTATTTCTGGATCTTGAAATTTTGTTGAAAAGGGTATCTGAATCTGCACTCTGATCCACTATTTTGAACCTGTATCTGCAATAAAAATGGATTTGTTTGTTGGGGGGGAGGGGTCTGCCTTAGTTAAACCCCAATTTAGGAATTAACCTTGAAATCAATAATTGAAATAAACAATGCTAGCAAGTAGTAGAAGTGAATCTAATAATGAAGCTATGATATTCAATAGATATGCAATTGTATTTCAAATGTAAACAAGTATGTAAATATGAAAGTTTGGGCTCAATATTAGAAACCATAAACCTCCATGATTGTATGCTTGGAATCCACCTTGGAGAGAGAATGAAATATGGGTCTTGAGGATGCACAAATGATCTTGAAGGAAGATCACACCACCACTATGGATAGATCTAGGGCTTGAATGATGAATCTTGAATGCTTGAACCAAATCCCTTCAAAGGCTTGAAAGCTTGAATCCTAGATCTTCAATGGAGAACTTGAATGATTGAGAGGAAGACTTGAACACTTTGAAGGCTTGAAAACATTTATAACAATGGATTCTTGAACTTTTTTCTTGATGATGGTTATGCACTTAGTGAGTCTTATCTTGTCTTCTTGCTTAGAGTGACTTAGAGAAAATGAGAGGAGAAAACTTCCTTATATATGAATCTAGGGCACAATCTTCTAGAGAGGCATACATAGGAGAATTGAATTCCAATTAGACCTATACCACTAGAAGAGGACCTATATTAAATATAATTTAAGAATCGTCACTTTAGAACCCAAAACAGTCAACCCGAAAGCGGTAAATGAACTTTTAATGACCTCCTACAGTCGACAAACTTTCAAACTAGAAAGGGGGACCTGGGTCAAAGTCAAGGTTCTCCTTGACCTAAGTCAAGGTCAAGGTCGAGGTCAACCCTGACCTAGGGAGTTAGAACCCCTAGAAAATATTCCATATGGGATGGATGGTGCCTGGAGATGCCCAATCAGGGTCCTAAATAGGTAGAGAAGTAGGAGAGGGTACAGAAATGAGGGGACAATATGATGATGGTCAAAAACACCCCCTAAGAAGGGATACATGTTCTTAACATGGAAGTGCTTCCATTTTAATACGATACATAATCGAAGTAGAAATTATTTCTTTGGGAGTATCTCTCCAATGTCTTGTTACAAATGAACAATACCGCATTGATAGGGTTCATGCACTAGAATTACTAGATGAGCACAAACAACAAGCATTCGATCATCTCAATGTATACCAGAAAAGAATGTCAAAAGGGTACAACAAAAAAGTAAAGCCATGACAATTTCAAGTGGGGGATATTTTTCTAAGAGAGAATCCTAAAAATCTGTCAAATAGAGAACAAAAAGGCAAGTTTGAACCCAACTAGTTGGGACCTTTTGTTACTACAACAAATTTTGGGACAGGAGCTTATTAATTAGCTACACCCAAGGGAGATGTCCTTTCTAATCCCATCAATACCCTACACTTGAAGAAGTTTGATGCTTGACATCTGGTTGAAGGGCCTGTACAGTGAAATTGATTCTGAAAAATACCCAAAAAATTAAAAATTGATCCTAAAGAAAGCCAAAAATAGTGGAAAAGGGAAAATAAAAAACAATGGAAAAAGTCCTGAAAAAAGGTATTCTTGGCGAAAACCTGGAAAACATGCATCTTTGTAGAAAAAAGCATAAAATCTTTGCCGAGTGGTGAAAATCTGACAAACAGGCATCACTTGTACTCAATGCTCCATCTATCAATGCACTGCTGACACAAAGTCTTCACAATCACATCTTTTCTATTGGTTGCCTCTGAATTCCTCACAAATTTCCTATCCTTCACTAGAATTTTTCTACATTTGTGTCTTAGGGATAGTCATTTTTCACTATGGGCATCTATGCTAGCATAGTTTAGTTGGTGTTTGTTGGTTGCTAGGTCATCCTAGGTCCTTGTCTAGAAAGATTTTCCATTACAAACAATATTTCTTAATAATTGAATCAAAATGTCACTAGAACAAACAAAGGTGTTTCTTAAAAACCACCTACCTGTAACTGACATTATACTAGTTTTTCTCAACACTTTAATCAAAAAGTGTTCCTTAACACTACATTGGATTGCAATTGCTGATAATGTTTATCTCACTCACTCAGACATCAAAATACATTGCTTAATTCCAGGTTACGATTGATGATTTCCCTATAGTGATTGACAAATTAATCTAAGATGTTCCTAAAAACCACTTAAGCTTATATAGACTGATCTTGATTGATTATGAATCTTTTTATGTTTCAATGATGTTTTAAACTAAGGGAATGTCAATGGTTAGGAATTTTCTTTGTCTAATTATCAATTGTTGCTTGTTATGTCTTCCAAGTTACTCCATGACATCTATTCAAAGAAAAAGAGCCGCAAAGATAGGGGCATAACATTTTATTGGTTTTCTATGTGTGGTGATTATTTCAATGATCCTATAAACTTTCACTTAATTTGGATGTTTATGGTAAGAGCTTCCAACATGAGTGGATAACCGCATATATCTTGATCCTTTTTATGTGTAAACTAAGGTGAGGTTGAACCAATTTCCTTGTCTATTTCTAATCAAATTATAAGTAAGGTGTATGACATATTATGTACCCAAGGAAATGAATATTGAAGGTCATTGCAGGTTGCATACCTTACATTACACATGAACAAAAGATGATTCTTAAAGAAAAAGGAGATAACTGACTAGTCATCCTGGCCTATATGCCTTGATGCTTAGGTTTATCTTTGAAATTTTATCCAATAAACATAGTATTCATACTCTCATGATTATTTATAGGTATCAATGACAATTGTACTATCTGATGATGTCTATTGCACAACCGCCCTATGATGATAAAATGCTAAAATGTACACAAATCAGTGACAGTCCTAGAAGTCTTCATTTAGTTGCATTTAAGACTGCATGATTCATCTTTAAACAACATAAGGGTTTGAGCTCAACATGATTTCCTGGTTCATTTGAAATCCAAGTTTGACTACTTAATCTATATTACTGATATATTCATGTTGTTGCATATCCATGGCATTCATTTTCCATTCATAATGGGAAAAGAGAAAATACAAAAAACAAAGCATTCAAGTATTGCATTTTTACATCCTAAGTGCATCCATACATATATTTTCATAAATAAAATCTCAAAAATATACATCTGCATATTCATCTAGAATCATCCAAACACATCTATATATCAGTAATAATCAAAGAGGATAAACAATGTCATCACATGAATCTACTCTAAAATCATCATAAAGACCAAGTACATAATCACAATGTGCATCAATCTAATCATCCATCAAAAAGAGAACCAATGAGCATATCATAATCAGAAGGATCTATCTCAGATATATATCAGTGAATATCAGTTCAAAATGTGGAAATGTCTACAACAAGTATTAGCGAGATCATGCTAAAACATAGACATAGGTATCAAATGTCTGCAGTATAAAGGATGATCACAAAAGTATCAATATAAAAAATCTTAGATATAATCACAAGTCATGTCTGACTACTGCCCTCTCCTTGATCCAGAGGAGGAGGAGGTGGTGCATCAGCTCGTGGATGCTAAGCTGGTGGAGGCGTAGATCCCTTTGACTTTTGTGCAATAATAGAATATAGAGGTGCTCTCTGAGGCTGTGGCACTGTAGCGTAATACAAAGAAAAGTAATATGTAGCTCTTTGTCCCTAATGGGTGGTTGTTTGTGCCTGTATATCTCTCTCTTATCTAATCATCTCAAGCTACCTATCCCTATCAGCCAGTAGTGTCTCTAATGTGGTAATCCTAGCTCTGAGCTTCTCTCACTCTCTCTTGCACTGTGATAAAGGGTTTCCATCCCTACCTGTATCCCTAGGAGGATCCTGTCCTGGAGGTCCACCTCCCCCACTAGGCCTCTGTCCTGAAGATATCTGTTGCTTCTACCTCGTAAGTAACAAACCTAGATCCCTATGTAGAGGCACGAATCTGAATCGAGTTCACCTTCCCTCTCCACCTACACCACCAACCCTCAATTTACCCTAATGTTGGGTAAATCTATCAAAGATGTCAAACCAATATGCCCAATGATTTGTAGCTCAGAATCAGTCAAGGAACACAATAATGTAAGGACACGTGCAGGATGAGGTCCTCAAAATGATACAACCTAGAAATAAATCTTTCAAGCACACAATTATAGATTTACATTAGCATGCTAGCTAAGGCAACTATACAAAAAATCTAACAGCTAAGTCTTTTTGGCCTTCACAAAGAGGAAAAACAGTCAATTTTGGACAAACTAATTCCTACTAAAAACAACACTGGTTTTCTTGGATATGATCTCACGTCCCGGATGTGATTCAAAATTTACTGGATGCGATGGGGAATCTGGCAAATGATCTTGTTTTGACAGGATGCGACCCTATTCACAATTCAAAAACTTGACATAAAACACTAAAAATGATGCTCTGATACCCTACGGGAAGTGCCCTTGTTTTTACGGGATGTGATCCGTAAATTTGCAAAATAACCACATGTGATACGCGATTGACTGGATGCTATCTGGGACACCGGATGCGACTTAGAATTGAAAGGCTCATAACTAGTGCAAAAAGCAACAAAATGAAAAATAGAAAGCGTAAAAAAATAGGTCTCAATGTACTCACCAGCTGTGTGTAGTGGGTCGGGCGCTAATGATGACGTGCTAGCTCAAAATGATGTCTCTCCATGGGGACCACCATCTTCTCTACAAAGCTCAAGGATTTACTAAGGACAAAAGTGAAAATGAATGAGTAAAAGGTATTTTTGAGACTTATATTGACCTTTTTGAGCTACTCAGAGGCTCCGAAACCCTTCCCAAACTCTCAAAATTCTATTTTGTTCTTCTCAGATCTATCGGGAATGAAATTGAATGAATGGACAATGTTTCTAACAACACAGTAAAATTTTTTTGAAAGTCTCCTCCAAATGGAGAATTGCTTTATATATTCCAAAAATGATTTGCAAGATTTAGGCAATTAGTTTTCTGGGTTCTTTATCACTCAATTGCACATTATTCATCAAAATATTGGTTATACATCATTTTATCAGACTCAAAATTTACATTTTTTAGGTAGTCAACTGGGTAAAATTGTATTTTCTCTTAACACATCTTCTAATTGATTCTTCATTGATCCAATCAACATGTTCCATTTATCTGTCATTCTAAAGAGGGATTTTGTTCTGTTTCCTTCGATTTCATTCCTGAGGGGGCATGATTACATTCAAAATCAATCAAATTATTGCTCAAATAGCATAACCGACTTCATCATCAAAAGAATAGGGGCATGGAAGTTTCCTTTGATCAAGTTGGGACTGTTGGATAGAAGGCTTTAGCGCTAAACAAGCCAGATATCTATGCCTACAATCTCTCAGATCTTTATCAAGCTCTCACTAGCTTTATACTAACTTTCGTTCGATCAATTTCAGAGTCAGTATTATCAATTCTTGTTCGATCAAGTTCAGAATTGATATGTTTAGATCTCTATTTTCAATTGACCTTTGTTCGATCAAGTTCAAAGTTAATACTATCAGTCTTAGTTCAATCAAGTTCGAGACTGATCTCATTAGCTATATTTCGTTCAATCAAGTGTGGAATTCTCAAACTTTCTGAAGTCAACATCAGACATTCTTTGAATCAATGCGTTGCTCGCACATCAATTCAAAGAGGGGAAAATGTAACCACCCTAATTTGGTCTAATCTAACTGTATGTGTTTGAATGTTGACCTCTTAATCAGCCACATCACAACATAGTCATTGCTCAATCATAGAATTGAGAAGATGAATATGAATTGATCATTCCACAATATCGATCGAATTGACATGTTGCCTCCTATTTAGTTGGGGTGTTTAATTACTCTTAGAATGAGAGCCAACAACCATAAACCATTGCTAAAATGAAGGATTTGAAAGCTTTGAAGACTTGAAATGAAATTATTCTATATGAGAGATGCAATTGTAATCTAGGAATGAAGATGCAGATTTTAAGCTAAGAAACTTGAAAAAGATAACATAATTAAGCTACTTGATAAGTAAACAAACTAAATTGAGATGAAAAATGCCATTAAGCTAAATGAAATTACACTAAATATGCAATGAAAGCTTGGAAATATGAGATAATTGAGACAATAATTCACTATAGTTTTGGTACTCTAAAATTACTCTCTCAAATGAAGGAAAGAAGGTCCATAATATAGAAAAGATTGAAGAGAGGATGAAGAGTTTCTTGGGAAGAAACAACTAACTCTTCATCTTCACGGAGGAAGGTGAGACAAAAATGAAGAAATTATTTAATTAAATGAATGAATTATTGGCACATGGGTGGCTTTTTGAATTATTAAATTCAAGTGAGCATAATCCATTCAAATAACCAAATAATATTTAATTCCTTTGATGTGTATTAGCTAAAGGGGGTGGGATTAATTTAATTTAAAAGCACTTAGGACTTTAGAATTAAATTAATTAATCATAGGGATTTTCAGCTAATAAATCTTGAAAATTTAGGAATTAAATATAGTGTAAGATTTATGCAAATTTAGGTTTTCTACATTTGAGACTAAGTCAATTAAAGACAATTAGGAAGGAGAATTTGCCTAGTACAATAGGACTTCGATGATGAGAAAATGCACCAAAATTGATTAGAATTGTAAGGTGCCAATTTTGGAGTATTACATTTTCCCCTCTTTGAATTGATGTGCGAGCAGTGCGTTGATTCAAAGAATAGTCTGAATGTGATAGATGAAGATTTCAGGAGTCTAGGTTAGGTTGCCAAGACACTGATCAGATCGAGAAGCAGAACTATCTTCAGAATGAAGCATGATTTTTTGAAGTCTAAGTTTGATTGCGAAGACAACAGTCCAAATACCAATTGATAGAAGATTGGAATCAGGGTTAGATTTCCCCAGTGTCCGCTGATA
This sequence comes from Thuja plicata, assembly GCA_018584345.1. Lineage (NCBI taxonomy): Eukaryota > Viridiplantae > Streptophyta > Pinopsida > Cupressales > Cupressaceae > Thuja > Thuja plicata. The sequence goes on from MU224445.1 coordinate 61,032, forward strand.
GCTGATGAAGACTTAGGACTATCTCCAAAATCAGGGTTAGATTTCCCCAATACGAAGGTTAGCCCTCCGAGATCTGGGTTAGGTTGCCCAGATAACAGTCTAAAAGAGCTTTTGAGAGCCATCTTCAGAATGAAGCATGAATTTCAAGAATTAGGGTTAGATTTCCCCAATACCCAATGGGATTTCAAGAATCATCTCCAGAACGAAGCTTGATCCTTGAGGATCCAAGTTAGATTGCTCAGAAACCTAGAAAGATAGACATGACAAGATGACAATATGTGAAGCATCAAGATGCCCCTAGAGATTCAAGATCATGGAATATCCAATTTTGACCATAAGGTACGAAATACTGAATATGCCCCAAGTGATGAGATGCCCCTAGCAATGGGGACTTTTGATTCAGATTAGACTGATTTGAGAAAAAGATTAAATGATGCAATCATCCCACCCCCTCGGGAGTGAAATCAAAAAATGACATAACAGGAAGATGATCAACAACAAAATATTTTAGATAGAAGCAAGATTGAAGATCCAGAGGAATTCAGAGATAGATCAAGAGAAGGCAGAATCAATTTAGAGTGATTAGGAGGTCCTGTTGACTAGGTTTGACCATAGTTGACCAATTTTGACCAGAATTGACTAGAGTTGACTTTTGATGAAAAGATTGTAGAAGCCAAGAAAATGATGATGAGAGATGAGTCTGACAAGAAAGGCGATGTCAGAAAGTTGACTGCACAAGCATCAGAGCACATCGGTCCCAAAATTTTAAAACACAATTTTGAGCTGCTTAGGAGTGTCAGATTTTGATTTTGATCATGAAAATGGATTCAGAACAGGACACTTGTGCAGTCAAGAGGAATCTAGGACAAAAGATGAGAACCTTCAAAGAATGAGAAGACAATGAAGAGAGCACCAAAACTGTCACTATGCAAGCTTAAAATGTGAATGCAAGCCTAAGCTAAATGCAATCCTAGGACTTGGTTGTTGGACTCATCGCATAATTATCATCATTGAGTTTTGGAACATCGGAGTCGATACAATCCTTACTGACACCAATGCAACCATAAGAATATGAATATGACTTTCATCAGATAAAATGTAGGAAATGAACGTAAGTGCCAGGGCACAAAAGCCAATATGACCTAAACATTGTTTCCAGTTTGATATAGTAAGAGTACCCAAGTAAACAAACAGAGCAATAACAGTCAAAGAGATAGTTCCAACCTCCCCTTGGTGTACAAATAAACAAGATCGAGGGATGTGAGGCTTTCCCACCTTAATGCAGAAGCTCTTATCACATACACCCTGTTTATTCGATGCTGTCAGATCATTGAAACCACACCCACAAGCAGTAGACAAAGAAAATATTAATGAAAATCATGAGAATAGACAACATACAAAGAAAGATTCAATCATAGCTCAGCATGTTTCAAATTTTACGAATGTGCATGTGTTTGATTTCTATTGAGAGATGTTTACGTGGTGATATCCAATGTGTGTTGAAAAACACAGATGTGTCCAAAGAGAGTGTTGAAAAACACTATTTATGGGGTGTTGAGAAACACCAATTTGTGCTAGTAGATAGTTGTCCTTTAGAACTGACAAGATTAGTGACTCGAGTGTAAACTGAAGATGCGATCAAAGTGGGGAGCCATGCCCCCAAGTAATGAACGTTCATGACTAACTTGACTCATATAGAGAGGAAAAATCTGAGTGGATTGCCCCCAAGCTGTGATGTTAGGGTCGTGTCAAGTCAGGTGGGGTCTTGAAAAGACCCAAAGTGGATTGATGTCAAATATGCAGATAGTGAGTTGATGTGAGAAATATCAGTAGTACAGCGACAGTAGGCAGACATAGTGAGAATCACTGGTGACTGACGCAAGAAAGATTCTCAAGTACAAAGATTAGCGTGAGATCTAGGCATCAGTAGGAAGACTCAATGAGAACTACTGGTGACTGATGCGAAGAGGAGAGAGTCTCCAAAAGATAGGACAATGCCCCGTAGACTAGGAAGATGCCCCCGAGTGTGACCAGTTTCAATCCATGTGAAGTCAAGAAAAATATCAAAAAATAACTGAGAATGAATGCATGAGCGAGAAAACTAAAGCAGGAAAGCAGGAGAGCAAATTGCAAGAAAGCCAAGGGGTGCCGCGATAGATAGAGCATTGTGGAACAAGAGGCGCCTATTTACCAACTTTTCACCATCTTGGCAGAAATTCTATTTTTGCTACCATGATGCCTGTTTACCAAGTTTTCATCAATGACACATTTTTCTCTTTTTCTCTTTTTATTGTATTTTTTATTTTTTTGATATTTTTTTGTATTTTTTCATTTTTTTTCATTTTTTGTATTTTTTCATTTTTTGATATTTTTTGATTTTTTGATTTTTTTGTATTTTTTTAAAAATATTTTTTCATTTTTTGAATTTTTTTTGTTATTATCAAGGCGCCTGTTTACCAGGTTTTCACCAGGATAATAGATACATCAAAGCGTCTGTTTGCCAGGTTTTCACTAAGATGATCATTTTTTCAAGATATTTTGCAATTTTTTGGATTTTTTCAGAATAGAGTATGTACATGAGCATTCAGAAGACATCTCAACTGTAGAACTTATTTAGATGAAGAACATTGATAGGCTCTTTGAGCTATTCCCCCCCTCTGTGGTAGAGAGCTGGTAAGTACCAGACCAAAATACTACAGTGATAACATACATACCAAGCTAGTTTGGTTCAAATTTTCCTTTCTGGACCTGTTGTTGTTGATTCTTGGGGTTCTCCCTCAGGACGAGATAACCCATTTGGAATTCCCTTGGTCTGACCTTCTTGTTGTAGCTTTTAGATATTCTCTTCTGATATGCTCAGAGATGATCGAACGCCACTTTTCAACGTTCATCCAGTAGTTCTATCTCTTAAAGATGAGATATTCTGATATCATCATCAGTAATGAGGCCCTTCAGAGAGACTCGCAAGGTAGGAATCTCAACCTCGATAGGAAGCACTGCATCTGCACCATAAACTAGAGCAAAGGGCATGGCCCCAGTTGGTGTCCGTATACTGGTGTGGTAAGCCCATAAAGCCAGATTAATCTGGAGATGCCAGTCTCATCCAGATTTGTGTACTGTGCGGTGTAAGATCTTTAGAATAGTCTTATTTGAAGCTTTCGCCTGTCCAGTACCCTAGGGATAATAGATAGAAGACTAGTGGTGAATAATTTTGAACTTAGTGTATAATTATTTTAGATCCTTGTTCTTGAATTGCCCCAATGTCTAGCAAGGTGTAGGACATTGCAGATGGATTAGAAAGCTGATGTATGAGACGAATAGCCAATGATGGATGAAGAGGGTGAATGCGACCCTCAAGGACACTCTCTGCAAGATTACCTAAGCTAGGGAAATAATAATATAGCAATGTAGGCTCATGGATTGATGCTGTATAGCATTTAGGGTAATGACCTAATGTCATGAAAAGTATGTGGTCCAAAAGAGTGGACATGTCAAGAGACTTTGAAGAACTTGTTTTTCAATTTTGATCAAGACCAAGGGGTCAATTTC
>MU224445.1:70085-85436 GCA_018584345.1 Thuja plicata
GTTGGGTGAGCGGCGGGTGGGGGATTGGGTGGAAGTGGGGGAATGGAGGAAGGGAAGGGGTGGAAGGGATGAGGGGAAGAGAAGAGGTTTAGTCCCACATTAACTAGAAACTCAAAACATTAGCCGTTCAAATACACAAACAAACAATATGTTACTCGAAGCAAAGGTAAAATGATTGTGTGGTGTTGAGCATTAGGCAATGCCCTGTCTAATATGCAATGTTAAGAATTATTAAACCAACAACATAGATAGTATGTAGAAAATCGATAAGGGGTTAACCCAATTTTTTAAAAAAAAAACAAAACAAAACATGTTTACAATCATTTTTAACTGAAACGACGTTTCAGACGTAATGGCGGAGTCAGATTTGACTCAAAGTGAACAAAAAACAAAATTGAAAGAAAAACTTAAAATGAGGCTAGAAATTCAATTTTTTGCCCCATGGTGAGCGCCAAAATGTATGTGTCTAAATGTTGACTTCTAAATCAGCCACAACACAACATAGTCATTGCTCAATTGTATAATTGTGAAGATGAACATGAATTACTCATTCCACAATATCGATTGAATCCACCTGTTGCCTCCTATTTAGTTGGGGTGTTTAATTACTCTCAGAATGAGCCAACAACCATAAACCATTGCTAAAATGGAGGATTTGAAAGCTTTGAAGACTTGAAATGAAATTATTCTATATGAGAGATGCAATTGTAATATAGGAATGAAGATGCAGATTTTAAGCTAAGAAACTTGAAAATGATAACATAATTAAGCTACTTGATAAGTAAACAAACTAAATTGAGATGAAAAATGCTAGTAAGCTAAATGAAATTACACTAAATATGCAATGAAAGCTTGGAAATATGAGAGAATTGTGACAATAATTCACTATAGTTTTGGTACTCTAAAATTGCTCTCTCAAATGAAGGAAAGAAGGTCCATAATATAGAAAAGCCTGAAGAGAGGATGAAGAGTTTCTTGGGAAGAAACGACTGACTCTTCATCTTCATGGAGGAAGGTGAAACAAAAATTAAGGAATTATTTAATTAAATGAATGAATTATTTCCACATGGGTGGCTTTTTGAATTATTAAATTCAAGTGAGGATAATCCATTCAAATAACCAAATAATATTTAATTCCTTTGATGTGTATTAGCTAAAGGGGGTGGGATTAATTTAATTTAAAATCACATAGGACTTTAGAATTAAATTAATTAATCATAGGGATTTTTAGCTAATAAATCTTGAAAATTTAGGAATTAAATATAGTGTAAGATTTATGCAAATTTAGGTTTTCTGCATTTGAGACTAAGTCAATTAAAGACAATTAGGAAGGAGAATTTGTCTAGTACAATAGGACTTCGATGATGAGAAAATGCACCAAAATTGATTAGAATTGTAAGGTGCCAATTTTGGGGTATTACACTAACCAGAGACCCTATTTGCCCTAAATGTGATCATACCCCTAATTATGTCAATCCAACTATTTGATTATTGGCATAATTCATCAAAATCAATTTAATTTCCTAAAAACAAAGTGATTTCATCACTAACTCACATTAATTACATTGACCTATTTAAATCAAATCAACACAATTAAATCCTTGGCTAAAGTAATTAATTAAAAGGAATTAAATAAAGTCTCTAATTACAAATCATCACTTGCACATGGAAAGTCAATCCATGAACCAATGAGAGTTCACTCACATGGACCACCAAAGATTCAACCCTCACCTCTCTTCACAAAGAAATCTCAATCACTCATTCCTCAAATTCTTCAATAAAAGGATTGAATTTTGAGCTCAAATGGCCCATAATTCTTAGAATTTCAATTATACTCTTAAGTTGTCATTTTTGTTTCATAATCTCACATATCTAATTAGAATAAATTTCATTTGTGCTTCAAATTGAACCTTTGCATCATCTTAAGCATGAACTATTTGTTAATTAGCTTCATTTCTTGATGAATCTTCCATTCTAGGATTGCATATGTCACTGATTTATGCATAATCTGAGGGAAATTATATCTTAAATCTGTCTTCTTAGATAGGAAGCAATATGTTGATTTTGATGGTTTCCTTATGCTTTTCCTTCAATTTTCATAATTCTAACCATTGATATAATGACATACAGAAGTATTGTGTTGCAGGTACAATATTCACACACACAAACATAAGATTATGAAAAATATCTTAATATTTTGATATGATACATAAAGTGATAACTTATAATCCACTTTAGGTGGAAAAGCAATAATTTGATAAGTCAACTAAAGGTGGGAATTTCACTTAAAGTCATTTTTTCTTGTTGTCATAGGGATTTGCACCCGAGAGCTAAGTTTGAAAACTCAGAAATCTTGTGAGACATGGGACTAATATCAAGTTGTGGGTATCCTATGATGAGAGTAGACCTCCAGAGAAGGTTGACTTCCTTTTGGTACTCACTTAAAATTAAACTTTCTAGGGAAAAGGGACAGAACAAAACTTGTAATTTCATACCTATACTGACAAGTGATGCATCGAATGAGAACTGAGATCTGCAACCTACTTAACTCATGAAACCTTCAAAAAATAACCCTAAAACTCTCACAAGTCAATAAAACATGTGATGCATGAGTATTTCTTAGAAAGGGTTAGACCTAATGCTTTCATAAAGGAAAACCAATTGGTTTTCACAACTACAAACTATTAGAAACAATTACACTAAGTTTTAATTGAATGAGACAAATTAAAGGTAAATAACATAAATTCATCAAATCATCCATTCAATAATGCAACACATGAAGTATTAATAAGGAAATTTTCTGCTATATTATTGAAAATAAAGGAACATTACCACTAAAAAACTCAGAAGATGAGTCTAGAATAAGAAAAGAACTCTCTCTAAAAAAGAGATATAAATGCCTTATAGAAAGGTCTTTCACCAAATCCAAAGCAAACTCCAAGGTGATCTGGACTTGAACTGATCATGGAACTAAAGTCTCACTTTGTTTTCTCCTTCAAATTTTCAAAATATCTCATGGGTCGAATTCACAAATGAATCCCACAAAAAGAGGGGTGCAACTGGAACATACATGCAGTTAATTGCTTCACAAGTCATCTTGACTCATAAGTAACCCATGAGGCCTTCAAATTGTTGAATAACTCATCAAAGCATTCTTTCCCCCTCCAATATGCTTGTCATTCCCATTTCATCTTAAGTTCAACCACATAACTCATAATTAAAAAAATAAATAAATAATAAAGGCATTTAGTAAGGTGTTTGATTCATTTTCACTTCAATAAATGTCTTTATTATCTGATTTAGTTTTTCAATTTAAATAATACATGTAATTATTTTTGCATTATATACAATATTTTACTAAAGTGATTTATATAATCATCACTCTAGTAAAATATTTCACATTTACACTTAATGCAAAATAAAAACATATACGTGGCATATTTAATAGCGCAAGACATTAGTTGAATGGGAAAATAAAATAAGTCAAAGACAAAAAGCCTTTCTCCTTAATCAAGAAGATTTAGGGTAAGAAAAACCTAAAGTATATACATTTTTTTTTCACTCTTTTCATTTCTCCTCTGCCACCAAGGGTTTCTGAAGTATTTTTGAAGCCATTCTATTCAGGCCATGACACTCTATTGGCAGCTTTGAAGCTCGACCTGTACCTTTTGTGAATATAAAATGATGAAAAAAACTTATTTTATTTGTTACTCTTAACTATGAGACTGTTGTTTTCTTTTGGTTGTCATTCATTCTATGGATTTGATGTTCCTTTTACCAGATCTGACAATTCACTATTGATATTTGTTGCTAATGCTCAAAATCTGCATTTCCTTACATTAAACTCATTGTTCTTTCCATAATATTGCCATATTTGATGATCTTGCCATTATTTTTTGTTAATACATTGAAATGTGGATTATTTAATTCAAAATTATTGTTTACAATAGATATTTGTATTTTTTCCTCCATGAATATGCCTCTTTCTCTTGTAATGGTCATTGTTTAATATGATTGTTAGTTATGCTTCGACCTCATGCACTTAAAAACTTGAGATTCACAATAAAATCTCTGACTATGGATATGAAGTCCCATTGTTATCCTTGCAAGTATGAATCTATATATTTTGTTTCCTCTGACCATGGATCTTCTTCTCAAACTTGGCATCTGATGTTTTATGTTCATGGCTCTAAAGCTCAAGGGTTTGAATATTCTTTTTACATACTTCCTATAGCTTCAAAGTATCATTCCATCTACAAGTTGTAGCTTATACACTTTGTATTTTCTTCTTTATGAATGTGCATTTTCTTTCATTCTATTCTCTGTATGTTTGCTTCCTTCAATATGAACCCAAACTTGGCTCTTTGAATCTGTTATGTCTCTTTATGATAGTGTTGAAGACTCCTTGGTTACTTGACAATCATTTTTCATGAACTTAGTGACTAACTCTATTACTTCAAAAATGTTGTCTTATCTATAGATGATAAACTCATATTGAAAACACGCTTTTTATTCATTTCCCTTTGATTGGATGATAGTACTAAACATCATCGTGTCCCTAATTTTTACTTTGTAGATTGAGACTCATTGTCATGGCGGTGGCTTGTCACTATCTTTTGTTTTGTACATGTATCATGGCTATTATGAGATACTAATGATTACCTTGTCACACCTTTACCATCTGTATATTGATCTTTGATGTTCTCTGACAATAATAGAATGTCTTTCTCTTACTGTCCTTTATGCTTTAGTATTGTCAAAATGCCACTACTATAACAACATGACACTTTTGTCACAAACATTTGATAATGATTCATTGATGATTTACATTACGATCACTACATCTTTACACTATTGTTCTCCCCCTTACTAAGAATGTATCACTGTGACTTGAGACTTCCCTTGTATACAGAGATTGGGCTCCTCTCTTATTACTTGACATTATTTCCACCCACCTTCATCATACCACTATTATGGTTGTGTATTTTCCTTGTACTTTCTTTGGTCTTTTCATTAATATGACCTACAGCATGACTGTCTCTAATGTTTCCCTTTAAGAATATGTGTATTATTGTTCCTTTGTATTAGCTAGATTGTCACCTTTGTCCAAAATTATTATCATTATTATTACAATAGTTTCATCATTTTGTTTTCATCACATGCTATTAATTTTAACATATAAATGTCATTAACATGTATGCTCCATGAGTATTGTAATGTCTTTTTAGCTTCCAAATGGTGATATGCTCCTTGAACATCTCTTCTTGGTCACGATTGTATGTTCTTTTGCAGCTCATTACTGTCTTTTCATACTTATTAGAGTTTCATTGAGCATATTTCTATTTTTTCTTACAGTCACCCCTTTATTTGTTGTCATAAATGATGAATGTTTGCCTTATGGAACTATAATGAGTATGAAGAGGCAACATTCTTGTCTCAGTCATAACATAGAAGGGAAGCATGCTGGGATCAACCCTTGTGGGAGCCAATTTCACCGCACATGTTGTAATTTTTATGATATCAACTTAAAGTATTCAATAATTAATATGACACCTATACCTACACATTGAATACACACATTAGATGAAATAATAATTTTTCTGATTTTTATATATTTTTTCTCATCTTTCCTCTTTGAATTGATATATTATGAAATTTGAGTATGCATTTATAGATTTTACACATGGATTGATGAGGATCCCTGGGCTCTAACAAACTTTTCTCTCTCTTCCTTCAGGCAACTAGGATGACAAAACAAATAATGGAATTGAGGAGCTAGAGATGTTGAACTCAACCATGGGATTCATCATTCTAGGAAATGACAGGTCACCTCCTCTTTCTATATGTCATTTCTATATATGCATATTTATTTTTCATAGTGTATAGTTTAGTCATTCCCACGACTTGTGTGGGAAGTATTCTATTGGACATACGGATAAATAAAGCATTTTTCTTTTAAGCACTGTGTAATTCCTTTCTTGCACTTGCATTTATATTGAAACTAAAAAACACTTAATGACATAATACTCCTACAATGAACACTTAATAGAAATAAATATATACCTTTCACCTTTATCTACACACGTTATTCCAACTCTACCTGATTAAGCTGACATCAAAATTGGGTAACAATTCCTATGTGGCTCCTAAGTTAACTTAAGTAACATGTGCGATTAGGACCTAGGTTAATAACTTAATAGTTACAACACCTTAATCACACAAACACTCCCAAAGTGCAACTCAGGGAGAATGTACAAAAAATAAAACAATGTAAGATGGATCTCAATTACTAGGCTATGTTAGGTACCCATGTGTAAATGTAATACAGTCCCTCACAAATAGAGAAAAATAGAAAACCTAGTGGGAAAAAACTCCTCCCCGAATGATGGATAAAAATAAATTAAATACTCTCAAAGGAGAATGTGGAGGAAAAAACCCCATGTGTATAAAAAGTCTCTCTCATAAGAGAGAAGAAGAAAGACAATGAAGCTCCCTCACAATGTGGAATGTGGACAAAAGCTAGATGATCAAAATTAAATATAGAGGATGATCCACAATTGTTGAAAAAATTTCCTCCCCTTAGGAAGAAACAAAACTTAATTTGTATGAATAAGGTCTCTCTGATCATGAAAGGAATATGTAGGAAGAAAACTCAAGATGTAAGATTTGAAAGCTTATCAAATGTCCCCATGTTGATGTTGAAAGTTTCCCCTTCTAAACCAAGTGTACTAGGTCACATTACTAAAAAATACATTCATGGATCTAGTGAAGATGACTTTAAAATAATATCCAAAGACTTAATTTCTTCTTCTAAAAGTTAAAGAGACCTCCAAATATTGTTCCAAAAAATCCAAACTCATGTCAAATAGTGAAGAAATATCACATAAATAATGAATAAGTGTGATCATCATATAAAGAACAAAAGTCATTAAAAGAATGAAGCATGAAAAGAAATAAAACCAATATTAATGATCCACCACCCCTTTAGTCATGATCTATCTACTCTCCAAGTCTCTAGTGATAATTGAGAAAAGATAGAACTAAATAGTTTTCCTTGTGCACCATGAGTGATTTGATAGATGAAAATGAGATTGTTTGTAAAGTGAGGTACAAATAAAATTTTTGTGAAAGTGACATCCCTAATATCAATAAATCCCTTCCCAATTACATTTGTATATCAATCTGTATAGGGGTAGATGGATAGGGTGTCAATATCTACATTGACACACATCCTGAAAGGTGATAGAATGATGGAGGAAAAGTGGGTGAAATAGCTTGAGGCTTCGATGTAGGAATGGATATGGATTTTTGGATATAAGGAACCAAACCAGATTTGGAATATGGAAGATTTTTGGAAGGAGATGGAGCAGAAGCCTTTGGAAGCTTGGATGCCAACTCTAATTCTTCTTTTGTGTTCAATACTATGTTGCTGGAAGGACATGTATCACATGTTCATTGGAGAGAAGTTGTTGGTACTTCTGTGTACACCTTAAACAAAATTCAAATACGAGAAGGTACAAATAAGACTCCTTATGAATTATGGTTTGATCATACACCTACTATAAAATATTTTAGAATATTTGGAAGTAAATGTTATATCAAAAGAGATGATGAGATAGGGAGGTATGATGCTAGAAGTGATGAAATTATTTTCCTTGGTTATTCTACTAAGAGAAAGGATATAAATGTTTCAATCGGATATTGAGGAAGTTGATTGAAAGTGCTAATGTGAGGATAGATGAAAAGTTTTAGATTCAAGAAATAATGTATGACTGTGGTCAGATAGCAGAGATAAAAGAGGTCACTTCTGAACCTGAAGAACCTTTGATGGTTGATAATGAGATTGAAGATGAATTAATTGAGCTTACTGAGACTCCTAAGACTCTGAGGTATGTTAAGAAGAACCATCCTGAAGATCAAATCATTGGCGATGCAAGTAAAGGAATGATGACTAGATCTAAAGTAAGAGATGAAATTTGTTTGATTTCTCAAGTTGAACTAAAAACTACTGATGAAGTATGTAGAGATGAATCTTTGAATAAAGCTATGAAAGAAATTGAAAAGATAAAGAAAAAAAATACTTGGGAATTGGTTCCAAGACCTAAGAACAAAAATGTGATAGGAACTAAATGGTTTTTCATAAACAAAATGAATGAGGAAGGAACAATGGTAATAAATAAGGCTAGACTAGTTTGTAAAGGCTACTCGCAACAAGAAGGCATAGAATTTGAAGAAACATTTTCTCATGTTGCTAGACTATAGGATATGAAATTATTTCTTGCTTATGCTGCACATAAAGACTTTAAAGTATATCAGATGGATTTGAAATCAACATTCTTGAATGGAGATTTGGAAGAAGTATACATAGTGCAACCTGATGGATTTCCTTTGATAAAAGATGAAGACATGGTTTGTAAGCTGAAGAAAGCATTGTATGGACTGAAACATGCACTGATAGCATGGTATGCAAGACTAGACAAGTATCTACTTTGTCTTGGTTTTAGAAAAGGTAATGCAAACAATAATTTATATTTAAGAACTAGTGAAGATGGAATCTTAATCATAGAAGTTTTTGTTGATGAAATCATTTTTGGAGGCAATGATAAAATGAATAAGAAGTTCTATAAAGAAATGGAAAATGAATTTGAAATGTCAATGATTGGTGAGATGATATTTTTACTTGGTTTGCAAATTAATTAGAGTAAGAATGATATTTTTATATCTCAGATCAAATATATTAAGGAAATGTTGAAGAAGTTTGGAATGGAAGATTGTAAACCTGTTGGGACACCCATGATGATAGGTTATAAAATGACTTGTAATGATGAGACTCAAAGTGTTTTTCAGACAAAGTATAGATTGATGATTGGTGGTCTACAATATCTAACTCACACTAGACTAGATATTTCCAATGTAGTTGGAATTGTGGCAAGATATCAAGCAGATCCTAAAGAGACACATCTTGCTACTATGAAAAGAATTTTCAGATACTTGAAAGGAACAATAGAATATGGATTGTGGTATGAAAAATTAGATGGCTTTATTTTTTAGGCTCACACTGATGCGGATTGGGCAGGTAATGTGGATGATAGAAAGAGTACAAGTGGTGGAACATTTTTCCTTGGGAAAAGGCTCATTGCTTGGTTAAGTAAGAAATAAGATTGTATTGCTCAGTCTAATGCTGAATCAAAGTATGTTGCTGCTGCAATAAATTATACACAAGTTTTTTGGATGAAACAAATGCTGAAGGACATTGGAATAAATTTTGAAGAGCCAGTGGTTATCCATTGTGATAACACTAGCACAGTGAATATGTCAAAAAATCTGATAATGCATTCAACGACTAAACATATTTCTATTAAGTATCATTTCTTGAGGGACAAGGTTATAGAGAAAAAGATTAGACTAGAGTATATTAGCACAAAGGAACAAATAGCAGATATATTTACAAATTTTTTGCCAAAATATGCTTTTGAATATCTCAGAAGCATGCTTAGGGTGAGAGCCCCTCCTAGTGGTAATTGATTGATGTTGGCATGCATCAGTCCAGTGTCTTTCAGAGCTATATCATTTTCTGGACTTGATGTATGGATTTAATCCTTAGGAGGAGTGATTGCATGAACACTATGGAGCACATTTGGGCAATTTTGCACCTGGTTGTTAGACACAAAGATTTGAAAAAGCTACACCTTACAAAAGATTACATAAGAGTTATGGCACCCTTTTCCATTGCTACCAAAGGGGGAGAGATTCTATGGGAAAATCCCTACTATGTTGGGGAGATTTGTGTTGAGGATATTGAGAAGATTGTATCGAGAGAGATCACTTTTTGGGTTGATGGATTTTCCCATATGTTTCCATCAATGCCAAAGAGGGAGATTGTTGGATGATATCAGATTTGGGTACTACTGATGTTGTTGATATTCATGTTTTGTCATTGATGTCAACATATGTTTCTGTGGAGTGAACAAACTAATTATTTGATTGATAGAAGTGTACACACACTATACAGATGAATCAAAATGATCGAAGATAAGGATATGAAGAAGGATGTGTGATGACCTTATTCCTAAGGTCGCTTGGCTTAATATTGCATATTGGTGATGTTACAGATGTTTTAGTGAAGACTGGTTTCTGGACTGTGATAGTGATGCTTGAAAGAGAAGGTCTCTGTGTTTTGGGTATATCTTACAGGTGAAGATGTTTTAGGTGATGTGAGCTTAAGGGATGACCAAAGACAGATTGAGGAATGTTTTTTGTTGATCGATAGTCATGGACATGTTGGTGACATTAGCTATGGTGTGTATTCTAGAGAAGACCTATTTGGTGGCTGACTTCATAGATGTAGTGTGTTTTATGGATTGTGAGCGTGGATTGCATATCTTGGAGTATATTTGATGTATTTTAATTGATTTTTACTTGTTTTAGGTACCTTTTGTATCATAGAAAGGGGTTAAATAATTATTTGTATATTGGGAAAGCTTAATTGGCCGACCTAATAAATTATTCTAATAGGGTCTATATGATAGATATTTTCTTTTGAAAAGATGGATGTATGATGAGAAGGTAATTGTGAAGATAGACAAGTGTGGAAGTTGTTAGGCTTGTTTGGCTGTTAGTTGTAGAGAAAAGTTTGTGATTGTAATACTTCATTGGAACTGACCAAGCAAAGACAATTGCTATCAGATAGTTCACTGGATTGTATATTCTCTATATAAACTTGTTCAGATTGTTAATCCTTGAGGGTGGCTTTAACCTTCTTTGGGTAGTGTGCCTGGGCAGTGAGCCTACTATTATTCTTGACTCCTAACAGGGTATGTCCTTTAATAGGGTCTATGTACTATAATATTGTAATAAGCTCCTAACAGGGATAAATATTTTAACATGGATACTATACTCTCAGTACATCATTTGTGGGTGCTAATTCCCACCGAGGTTTTACCTTTAAAAAGGTTTTCTTGACAACAAGTATTGTGTTTTTGTGTTGGCATTTACTGTGTGATCATTTGGATTGAAGTTTTGGTTTATAAAGTTTAAAGTTTAATATTTTGTATCAAAACTGATTCACCCCCCTCTCAGTTGTGCTCGTGGACTATTATTTCTAACATATAGTGTAAGTGTACGACAAGATAGGAGTGATAGGTATAGTGGATGGAGGAATATAAGGACCCAATATAGATGGAAGGTTTGAAGGTTTCAACTTTTGGGCATAGGGACCAATAATGTATTTGGATGATGTTGTTCAAGGTTGATGCTTATGTAAAAATGGATGGAGATAAGTGTTAGAATGAATTTAGAATAACTCAAAGGGGGGGTGAATTAGTTATCCTCAGGTCTAGATGTACCAATTAAAACTTTATATCACTTTAAACAACTCAGATCTGCTTGATAACAATAGCATAAGTCAACAACATAAATATGTAGTTAACTATTCAAATATAATCAACATGTAGAAACTTAACTGTAAAAAAAAACATAAACATTCACACAAGTTGACACTAGTATTTAATGTGGAAACCCAAATTGGGAAAAACCACCAGTAACATACTACCAAGTTTTCACTCTTCTGAAGTGAGCTCTGCTAGGAGCCAACCCTGTTAAAGGTTACAAAACACATTGCTAAATGTGACTTGGTTAAAGGATTTAATCACCCTGTCAGGAGTGGCCTTGTTAGAGGTCTTAGAACATTCCACCTGAATGTCACCTTTCTCAAAGGATTTATGCAATGACTGTTAGGTCAACATGGTTAAAGGATTTTGACTGATACAATGGTTAGAAAGTAATTAGCAAGTGTGATCTGATACATACAACTTACTTTGCAAATCCAAATCCAATTCAACTCTTATGCTAATTTATTGAGTGGCCTCCATTCTCATTTCAATCTTCAGATTTTCTTGGAAATCTATCAAGCAATCACTTTCGTAACTCTCTGCTTCTCTATTTAGCCTTCTTTGCTAGATCATGCCAATCAGTCAATTAACCATGCAATTCTCTTGCATATCCTTTTCACATACATACATCTTCTTGAATAACCCCTTGATATTATCTTATACCTCTTCATCTAGGTAAAATAAATCTTTGCCACTTAATCAAGATCGTAGATCTTAGGTTAGGTTAGATCCAATGGATCTTTCCATCATTTACATTTAATTTACTTCTCCAAAGTAATCACTAATTAAATCTTGGATCCATGCATTAATTATGGTTACCCATGCATTTAAATAGTGTGGACCAATTGTGCTTATCCTTAATTAACTTTACATATCCCAATAAATTCAATTATGTTGACTAGAGATCTCTAATCTCAACAATTACCAAAATACTGCTTCTCGTCCAACACTGTGTTCTTCCACTCGGTCATCACTATTTGCCTCAAAAATTTACTGGCGCTCGGTCGATACTAAGAAATTATGCTCGGGATACACTGGTGCTCGGTCGACACAAACTTCACTTGACAGATACTATTCCCAGTAAACTAACATCTTGACTTAGTGTTATGGATAAAAAACACATTACTTTGCCAATGTGCCAATTGATCAAGTACCCTTGTAACTTCTCATAACTCAATCATTTAACTCAGTCTTCTTGCTATCCTTTCCTTCAAATCTTCTTCAACAATCAATAGATATGGTACTCAAACAGATAGCAATAGTCTTACCAGTTAAGGTTTGACATCAATGATAAAACAACAATTGTTTATATTGTAGCTTTCCAACAATCTCCCTCGTTGGCATTGATGGCAACACTAAACAATAAAACAATAATTTAACAAACATAGTTACCATACAATCCAAAAAGTCTGCCTATGTTCCTTGATATGAACAAATCTTCATTAATGTCTTTAGCTTCATTTTGATTCTCAAATTGTAAAAAATTTCTCCCTTTGTGTCTATAATCACACTGAAATCTTTCTATTTCTGTTCATCTGTAGACTCTCTCTTTCAATAAACTCTCCCTTTTTCTCTACGTATAGTAAATTCTCCCTCTTTCAGTAAAATCTCACTCTTTGACAACAATGCCAAAGATGTTGACATCTTTATCATGCAGATTCTTCTGTTCTAACTTAGTATCATCTTGCTTATGACTAATCCTCTTTTCTGTCCTTGTTTTTCTTTCACAACTTTAGGCAACATCCTAAAGTGTGACTTCCTGTGCATCAATGTGTCAAATATTATGAATATAAAATTTGATGCAACAGTTCCATTCTAAACTAATTAGCCTCAGTTAGGGGAATCACCCCTAATTTACCTCATAGACACTAATGAGCATCCTTGGGTAGTACTTTTGTAAATATGTCTACTAACTGTTCCTTAGTATGCACATATTCCAGTCTCACTTCCTTGTTTTGAACTAGCTCCTTCAAGTAATGATACTTGATAGCTATATGCTTTGTCTTAGAGTGCATTACAGGGTTCTTAGAAATATTGATGGCACTCATGTTATCACAATTTATAAAAGTTGGTTCTGTGATCACTTCTTTCATACCTTTCAGTAGTATCTTCAACCACACAATATTAGAGCAGTTAACTGCTGCTGCTATATACTTGGCTTCAGTTGTAGATTGTGAGGTGCAATTCTGTTTCTTTCTTTTCCATGAAATCAATCTCTTTCCTAGAAGAAATGTGCCACCTGTGGTGCTTTTCTTGTCATCCACATTTCCATCCCAATCAGAGTAAGTGTAAACTCTGAGCTCAAAATTATCATTATTTTTGTAATACAGACCATATTCATCTGTTCCTTTCAAATATCTCAAAATTCTTTTTACTGCCATCATATGAGTTTCCTTGGGATTGGCAAAAAATCTTGCAACAATTCTAACAGCCAGAGCAATATCAGGTCTATTGTGTACAACATATTGCACCTTTCCAATCATTGACCTATAAAGGGTTTGATTTACTTCTTTTGTATCATCATTTTTTTCTAATTTCTGTCCTGTAGCCATGGGTATACTCACTAGTTTTGATTCTTCCATTCCAAAAGTTTTTAGTATCTCCTTCAAAAATTTTGATTGAGTAATATAGATACCATTCTTCATTTGATATATTTGCAAGCCAACAAAGAATTTGATTTCACCAAATATAGACATCTCAAATTTAGTTTGCATCTCTTTTTCAAATGTTTGGCATAACACATCTTTTCCACCAAATATAATCTCATTAACAAAAATTTTAGATAATAAAGTACCTTTATTTTGTTCTATCTTCAAATACAGATTGTTGTTGTCATTGGTTCTTGCAAATCTAATCTTTATCAAGTAATTGTGCAATCTCTCATACCATTCTCTTGGTGCTTTCTTTAGTCCATATAGTGCCTTGTGTAATCTGCAAACCATGTTCCTCTTGCTTGGTTCAACAAATCCATCAGCTTGTTCAATGTACACTTCTTCTTCAAATATTCCATTTAGAAATGTTGACTTTACATCCATCTGATAAACTTTAAAACCTTTGTAGGTTACATATGCAAGTAAGGTTTTGACTCCTTCCAATCTTGCAACTGGGGTGAATGTTTCTCCATAATCAATTCCTTCCTCTTGTGCATAACCCTTGCATACCAGTCTAGCTTTATTCCTTGTTACTTTTCCATGTTCATTCAACTTATTTCTAAATACCCACTTAGTACCAATTACATTTTTGTCATTCAACCTAGGTACAAGTGTCCAAGTCTTATTCTTCTCAATCTATTCAATCTCTTCATTCATGGCTTGTATCCAGTCTTCATTTTCTACGACATCTTTTACTATTTTAGGCTCAAAATCACATAACAAGCATGTATTGTCCCTCAACTTACTTCTTGTCATAAATGTAGAATCCTTTGATCCTATGATTTGATGAGGTTTGTGGTGCCTCCTTACATACTTTTCTAGAGTAGGTTCTTGCTGTGCTTCAGATTCATTGTTCTAGTTCAATTCAGGTTGATTCTATGTCTCGGCATCTACATCAGATAGCTCAGAAATTGCCTCTTGTTGTCTGACAACCTCATTATGTGACTTGGAAGGTGCTAGCTATTGCTTGACAACCTCATTTTTAGGTTCAAGTAATACATTAGAATCTTCCTTATCCAGATAGACAAATGATTTGTAACTCTCAGGTTCCTGTGTGCTTTCTGCTTCATTTCTTTTTGCATATTCATCAATTCTAAAATTTGCACTTTCCATAATTTTGTTAGTGTTAGAATTCAAACACTTATATGCTTTACTTTTAGTTGAATATCCAAGAAATATGTCATCCTCACCTTTAGCATCAAGTTTTCCATTTTTGTTATCCTTCAGTATAAAACATTTGCTTCCAAAAACTTTGAAATATCTTACATTAGGTGCATATCCATACCATAGCTCATAAGGTGTAGCATTAG